>WAAB01001436.1:0-43848 GCA_013389865.1 Piaya cayana | reverse complement strand
TAGGGACTGTATGGTCTCCCTGGTCCTCCTTTTATTATTTATATATTTATAGAAAGATTTTTTTGTTATCTTTCACAGACTTTGTCAATCTGATTTCTAGTTGAACCTTAGCCCTTCTAATTTTTTCTCTACACAATCTAACTTCCCTCCTATAGTCCAGCCAAGAGGCCTATCCCCCCTTCCAGAACCCGTAAACATTTCTGTTCTTGATAACACTCAAGTTCTTGCTGTTCAACCAAGCTGTTTTTTTCTCCTGCCAGCTTTTTTTCTGGAACGTGGGGGTGGATTTCTCCTGAGCTGCTAGGATTACCTTTCTGAAGAGCTCTCAGCCCTCATGGGCTCCCTTGCCCTTAAGTACTGTCTCCCATGAGACTTTGCCAACCAGCCTTCTACTACAAGATAGTGTGAGGTAGTTGCAGAGATCAGCGAGTAGAGTTTTTCCTTTTGCTTATTTACAACACAGTTCAGGTCAGTGGTGGTAGCGCAGATCCTTCTATTGTGCCTCAAGGCATGCATGTCATCCATGCAGGTGTCTTATTTTTCTTTTTTTTTTTTTTTAAAATGTTTGCAGTGATGGCCAGGTCACCTCAGGTTATCCAATGCACAAAGGTATGTGTCTGGATGCTTCTCTTCAGTTGCAGCAGCCCTTTACAGGAGTGTGTTGAAAGTCCCAATGCTACTTGAGGCAGATCATTGCAGTCTTTTGTGGCAAGTGCTCCTGTCTGCAGTCCCATTGCTTGTTGTTGTCATGCTACTATTAACTTACTCAGATGGGAAGTTGATTGTAGTAGGCAGACAGGTTAGATGGTCGAGTGAGCAGCAGGTTATCTGATTAAATGTGGAGATGGCATTTGTACCAAAGGAGCTTCTGGTGTTGCCAGGGGCAGAGGTGAGCTGGTCTTGGAATAAGGCTTCTTAGGGCTGCAAACTTGGTTGTTTTGCATTTGTTTACATTTGTGTTTTTCTGTTTGTTTTTTGGTTTTTTTTTAAAACCAAGCTTCCCCTGTTGAATTTGTTTTGTGATTAAACAACAATCATGGGGATCTAAATGTTTCTATTTAATTAACAGATGACCTGTGGATTTAGTGCTCGTACTTCTGCTATTTGTGGAGTTATATGGCATTTCCTTCTTTAAATATGGATAAACATTCCAGCTGCAGAAGGGGAAAATTATTCTAGTTATGTAAACACATTTGCTAATAGCAAGTCTTGTTAAATTTTGGGAACAAAGTACCATGTTAAAACTTTCAACTCTGGTAATTATACCACAGAATTTACTAGCTTTGCCTCTCTCAAACTTTGTATGAACCACTTCTAAAAAAAACTCTACATGGAAGCTGTATTTCCTCCTGCTTTCAGGCTGCTTTCCAGCAATGAACATTGTAGGCGTTATGCTACAAGTCTGTGTATGTGTGCACATTACACCCATGCTAGCCCAAAGAGCAACTGGAGAAAATCTGGTGCTCATTGGATGTCAGGGTGATCCCTCAAATTTCTTGGAGGTTTTCTGAAGTCTGCTTGGTGCACCCTGTGCTTTTTGCTTTATCTTTTCTGGCTTCAGTCAGAGGATCTGGCTTTGCAGTGCTACAGAGCTCAGGGTCTGCTGGGCTTCCTAGACCTAGCAGAGGGCAAAGCTACTTTAATCTTAACACTAGTGGATGAGTCTGAGAAGTATTTCTTCCCTGCCCTTGCTCTTTCTTTTCCTATGACTTTTCCTGCTAGTGTTCCTCTGAGTAGTAAGACTAGCCTGCAACAGAGAACCTTTCTTACAGTCTTGAAATTAATAGAAACTGTCAATCAGTAGCCTGATGAAAGGATACTTCAGTATTTGTGTCACTAAGCAGAAAAGAATTAGTACTTAATGAGCAAAACTTTCTCAGGACTACAGAGAACAAAATCATATGAAAAACTGGGATAGAAAATCTTCAGAAAGGGAACTAGAAGCCTGTAGATGGTGTTTATACATGTATCTCTTCCTACAGGCAAATAACGTGGGGGTACATTCGTGGTTCTTTTGACTGACCTGCAGGTTACTTGTCTGAGATCTGAAGCCTACTGACTGCTCCTGACCAATACTCACTTTTAATGTAAACCACAGCTGCCCTCTGGATATTGGCATCTGTCAAGCAGAAGTATAGTGGAAAAAACATTAGGAAATCAAACAGCAGAGATGGTGATTCTCAATGTTTCTACTTAATGTTTTTGTGATGAAAGGGATACCCTGAGATGCATAAATGCTATTTGAATGCCACCACCAACCTTTAGAACATGTGAAAACTTGTTTTATGCATCAGAAACTGATTTCTGAAGCTTAACTGTGTTTTATTTTGAGAGTCTTTGGAGAATACCACAGTCTCAGAAATATTGAATGGAAAATATCCAATCTGGCTGTTGATTAAATCCAAGAAGGAGGATCAGTTCATGAGGAAAACAGATTTGCATTTGGAAACACTTTATATCATGTTTGATTTGAAGAACTAGATTATATAAAAGGAATTAAGATCTTACACTGCATCATTATATAGTGATATGCAACTACTAGTAGTGGTTGTAGAAATCCTTTCTGACTCCATGTAAAGCATGCAAGTATTTGTTTCTGGGGTTTAAGTAGAGAAGATAGGTTGGAATACCTATTTGTCTTGCATCCCTCTCTGGATGCTTTATTACTAGTGTCACCTAGCTACTGCTTTTCCATCTGGAGACATGACCACTCTAAGTCACTTGTTGCTGTTCTAGTAGGTGGTCACCCCTCAGTTTTGGGGGAACGCAAAAATGACTAGGGGCAGTCAGTATGTTATCTTGTATTGGGGAATTAGTGAAGGTAATTAGCCTAACCTGGTGCTGAAGCTGTTACTTGTATCTCAAGGTGACGTTATGAATCAGAGAGTCCTTGCAGATGTCAATGCGAAGCCACCAGGGTTAGGCTGAATAGCTGGAGTTTTAAACAAAGATGTCTCAGTTCCTTCTACACCAGCCTTATCTGTTTTAAGGAATAATAAAATATGGAGGTGCAGGGGGAAGAGGACTCAAGGTTGAAGGAAACCCTTCCATCCCACTGAGTACTGCCCTAACAAAGCAGAAGGGAAAGCATGGGAAGGCTCAGCAGCGAGGCCAAATGTCAGACCAAGACCTGACAAAGAAAATCAAAGATTCTAACACGTACAAACTATAAGTCTGTTGGGTGTTAGAGAAGAGTATTTTTTAATTACTTCCAAATAAATTATATTCATTATCATGGCATTAGTATTGCTTTAAAACAAGACAAACATGTCCTTTTCTGGCACTAATCTAACCTGTGGCAGTTGCCATTGACCACAAAATGCTGTGTCTAAGAAATCTGTGAAATATAAGTAAATAAAAGCAAACACTTACTTGCTAGCATCACTGTCAGCTGTTGAGAGCTTCTTCCTCAGATGTATTTGGCAAGTGCTAAGGGAGAGCACAGGCCTGGAGCCTGCATCCAAACTGTGGATCGGCATGCCGGCCGTGGATTCATCTCCTTACTCTGTAGCTCTGCCTTGGAGGTGTAGACAGAGTGTGGTGGCAATAAGTTCCAAAGCTGAATGGAGCACTGGGGGGAAGATTGATTTTCAGCCTCTTGATGTGATAAGGTGATCCCTGGACTTTATGCTGAAAGTTGAGCAGCACATAAGTGTATTGATTGTGATGGCAGTGTAGTGTTAGATTAGTAAGATTATTAATACTATGGAAAGGCATGCAGGAAACTGTTAATACAAAGTATACTGTGATAAATTTGTATGAAGATGCTATTATACAGCATAAAATATCAACTCCCCATAGCTGTTTCTTTGATAATAAGATAAAAAAAGATTATAAATAAGTTTTATCTTTGGCATTACTGCATCTGCTATCTAGTGGAGTCACTAGTGAAGAATTATTCACAAAAGTACACAGGAACAAAATATTGTAGGGATAAACAAGTAGTATAAGCAGCAAATATGCAAAAGCAGCTGTTGTTCTAAACAGTGATACCCGTTCACTTTAGAATTAGTAGCATCAGACCTCAGTCAACTGCATTTGCATAGTGAAACTCCTTGAAGTTTTTTGTCTGAAGGAAGACCAAAAAGATCTGGTTTATGTCCAGGAATGACTTGTCTACTGGATTTGCCTGTCACCTGTTGTTACTGAGCCTTCTCCTTCCATACTGTGTTGTATGAAGATGACACAGAATTTTGCAAATAGTGACAGCTGGGGAAAGGCGAGACTGAAAACAGTGGTGAGAACACATGCTTGGAGGGAAATGCACCTACTGAACTTAAAAGCTGCAGAGGATCTTGAGATGATGAGCTCTAATTTAAAGAGATTGAATACAGGGTAACAATGCAGGACTTCTGGGGAGGAAAAACTCTGCCATAAGACATCTTGGGACAGTTGCCTGCTGGCTAAACTTAGTCTTCATGAGTATCATTTTCCCTCAGGATTTAAACACAGGTGTAAGCAAGCAAAGGAAATACTGATAGTCCTCAGCAGAAATCTTCCCATGGTATTTTTCATGGGTCTGGAGAACAGAAGTGGTGGCAATCTGGGAACTACCCTTCTAGTAAGGTTTGGAGAGGCTATCCTAGGTCTAAGGAATAGGGTGAAAATGATGATAGAAATGGTAGGTGCTTGAAGGCATGCTCAGGAGAGAAAGCAAAGTAATCAAGGTGACCTTGAGCAAGAAATATAGATTTTTGAGAGGGTTGCGGTTTTTATTTTCATCTTAAAACTGTATAACATGTAGGAGAAGCCATTGCTATCCCTAGTATTAGGACAACTTCAGGGGTAAATAGCCTGAGCAGATTTACCAAGTAGTAAACTTGTTAACTTTCCCTTTAGAGATTTGGACAGTGCGTGTGGCTTCAACTGTACAAATGAGGTGCATTTGTCTTAGATTTCCAGGTATACTTTTGAGACCAGAGTCTAAAGACAGTCTTCTTCAACATACTGTGCATACCCATGTGTTGCACTGTTAGGGGAGGCTGATGACCTCAGTATAATTTCTGATGTGAATTGTTCTTGATGCCATGGTGATTGGGATTATTACAAATGTCTAATTACATGGCCTGAACTCTGATATCTGCCTGGGGCTTTAAGAAAGGTTAAGCTCACAGAGCCAGCTGTTGGCTCTCTTCTGTCATAGTTTGGCTTCTGATTGCTTCTATCTTAACTTGTGTTTGTAGCGTGCAGCAGAGGATGGACTTGTACACACAAATGATCCAGCCAGGACAGTGTCCAAAGAATGGATTTGCATTTAAAGGCCCCAGCAGTTAGACTTCCTTAGAGAAGGTAAGGATAACAGAACCCAAGAGATGGGTTTGGGGGTATCATAGTGTTTGCTTCAGGTAACCATCATACTCAACATAATTTTTGATCTGCTGCCCTGGGAACATGGCTACTCTCTGTTATGTCCAGAATGTCACACTGCAATATAGAAAACCTTGGATATTAGAGCTGTAATTTAAAGGATTTTGACTACTCCTGACTAGTTATGGGCTGCTGATTTGCGTATTTCCCAGGGCTCCTAATGCATGCTACTTCAAGCTTTATTATCACTATTGGGAGCCTCCAGAAAGGCCCTCGGAGTCAGTTTTCTTTGAAGAGAGAAGTGCAGAGATGATGTAACTCTCCTAGCAATGCACTAGGGTATAGTGTTAGTTGGACAAAGTGAGCTACTTCCTTAGGTAACTACAGAATCTCATTTCTAAACCTCAGGCTGATGTAAAACTGCAGCAATGAAGTAAACTGTGTTTGTATAACTGGCAGAGCTACTCTCTTGCTTTTGTGAGTTTTCTGATCAGGCCACTTCAGCCTTTCAAGCTTGGTTTATTTCTGTATAGGAACAGTCGAAGGGTGAAGTTGCCCAGAAAGCATTTGTGCAGAAAATTGCAAGTTGAACTAACAGCAGCGTATTGATGGCTGCACCATGTGCTTTATCATGTTCAGTAGTCTCAGAGAAATATACAGAATATATTTATGAAAAATTCTTCTGTAATCTCTAGTCTTATAACAATGCATAGTCAAAGAAGTGAATTCTTTTATGTCTATTTCTTTCCTCTCTTCCTTTCTTTACCTTCCTCTCTGAAAATAAGAACAAAAAAAAATTTGTCCTTTTTCATTCTTTGTCTTCTCTGACACAAAAGAAAACTTAGCCCAGTGTGTAATCCACTTGTGGGCAAGGTCTTAACCTGCAGCATTGCCTCGCTATTGTCTGCTAAGAATCCTGCTAAGTGAAATCCAGCATGTTAAAAGAAAAAGTGACCATTTCAGCTTGTTGGCCAACAAGACTTCCGGCTGAGCTGATGAAGATAAATCCCTATCCCTATAACTTTAGAACTTGCTGTGTGCGCCCCTTACCGCCCTAAGGATCTTAAACACCCCCATTTCATGGTCACTGCAGCCAAGGCAGCCCTTGAGCTTCACATTCCCCACCAGCCCCTCTTTGCTGGTGAGAACAAGGTCCAGCATAACACCTCCTCAGTGGCTTCTTTATACCTTGGAGAAGGAAGTTATTCAAATATTCCAGGATCCTCCTGGATAACTTATGCATTGTTGTGCTCTTGTCTGTCCATAGAGGGCCTCATCTGCTCACTCTACCTAGTCTAGTGGCCTGTAGCAGACCCCAGCTATAATGTCACCTGATACTGCCCTCCCTTTAATCCTGATTCATAAGCTCTCAGTTGGCTTCTTATCTGTCCCAAGACAGAGCTCCGTGCACTCCAGCCCGTCACTGACATAGAGGCTAACACCCCCTCCTTGTCTCCTGTGCTTGTCCTGCCTAAAAACCCTGTATACTTCTATTCCAACAATCCAGTCATAGAATCCATCCCACCACATCTCCATGATGCCAATAAGATCATAAACCCACAGGCATGTGCATGTCTCTATCTCCTCTTTATTCCCCATCCTATGTGTGTTTACATCGACACATTTAATATTTAATAATAATAAATTAATATTAATGTGTAATATTAAACATATTTCAATATTCAATGTTAAATTAAACATAGTATTGAATAAATGCTGACATACACTTAGTGAAACACTGTTCTTTCCAACAGAAGATGTCACTGAAATGCTGTGTGTGTAACCTGAAAACCAAAGCTTTTGATTTGATATTTTGGAAAACAAGAAACCAAGATTTGATTTTATTATGGAGTTCAGTGACCTGCACAACTCTTTCATGCAGATTCCTCCACCCTTTCTGATGTTTTGAACAAACATAGCAAGCCTAGATGGAGACTTTGACTATGTTCCTAGTTTTACCACTGCTCAGGTCAATTGTGCTCAAGAGAAATCATCAGAGCTCTGGAAGTCAGCAGATGGGCCTCGAACAGTTTTGATGCTACTGCACCATTTTCAGATGTGCACACAGACCACTAAGCCCTTCACTGAGAACACGGGTGCTGAAATCACACAAGTCCTCATGGGTTTCTTCCTGATAAAGTATTAAGCTGTTCTTAACACAGGAATTGATTAGCCTGAACCTACACAATCTGATCTGCTACATTCTTTGAAATATCAAAAGTTCTCTTTTTTTTTAACCTAATCTTGCACAGTTTAAAGTTGTTGTTTGTTCTAGTTTTTTTTAAAAAAAACAACAGTGTTTTAAGACCTCCAGTTGTGCCTTTGACTTTTTATAAAGAACTTGTTTTCTTGTCTTGTACATATTGCTAATCTGTGCAAAAGAAGCCTCTGTAAACTTTGAATGAAGGTGCATTTTACACAGTGCAGAAATAGTTACAGATGTAAAATGGATTGTCTGAGGAAAAAATGCCATAACCTTGTAAAAATATAAGTGCGGGATGTTAAATGCTTTGTCTCTGATTCTTATCTTGTATGGCCTCCATATGTACTCAGATATATAGATTATTAAATGGCTTACAGGAGCAGGCATTTTCAAACTTTGATTACACTCCTTAGTTAGAAAATGAGAAGTACAATTAACCCCTCTCCTGTGATAGTGTTTTTATTTTTCCATTTCTTGCTATACCCACCTTGTGCAGTGTTTGACAGTCTTATATTTAAGAGAAGGAAATGTGATCTGTTGCAAGAAGGAGCACTTTATCCCCTTTAAGAGGGGGTCAGACAAGGACAGTAGTTGTAGTTGAGTCTCTTTGAATCTGAATAAGTATCCTTTGACCATAACCCAGCACCACAACTGTTTCTGTTAGCAAAGAAATCACATGATGTACGTGCCCTTACTGAAATGACCGCTGTCTTTTAGTAGTCTCTGCTTTCCCTGCCTGCCCTGGGACTGGACTTCAGTTAGCGGTTAGAGTACAGCATTTTTCTATGGCAATTATGCTCATTACTTGTACTGAAGAGAAGGGGGGTGGGGGGGTGTAGAAACCCTGAAAGAGAGTTTTGTAAAGCTGGAAGTTACAAATGGGATAGGTTATCTGACATGTTCAAAACAAATATTACAGAACTGAGAAGTGCAAGATCATCTGTTCATGAAATTGGCCACAAGCAACCCTTCCCCTCTGCAAGCTAGAAATCGTCTTCCAAGTGAGAAAGTTACTGCCAAACAAGATAAGGTATTTGGCCAAAGTCCTGTCTCATTATTTACAAACACACAAAACAACAAAGATGCTTGGTTATACTTTGGGAGATGGATGAGGGGAAGCATTTATCCTATGGATTCTTCCTTACTGGTCCAGTGTCTCTTGGAAAACACAGCTGGACTATTGCTGTCCCAAAGATAATTTCACTCACAGAGACAAGCGCTCAGAGCTGTGCACGTGCTTTATTCCAAGATTCTCTAAAGCACATGGATGATCTAGGCTGGACAGCCTAGGAGCTGGGATCATTGCTGACAAGGTTGAACTCTGCCAGGTCCTGTCTCGTTTGTTCTCCCAGATGTGTCTTTTAAGTGTCACCAAAGCACTGCACCTTTGCACTCTATTGTTTGTGTGTTTTCTCAAGAAGAAAATAGGTTTTCACAGTGTTGCGGCCTGAGAAGTGCATCAGTCCACCTGGTAACCAATGGTTGCATGAGGGAAATGCCACCTTTCTGGCTGCCAGACTCAGGAGCTGGGGGGAACTGCACAGGGGATGCCCAGTTTGGGTGCCCAGCAGCTTGGGAGCCTGTTCCCTTTTCTTCTCTGACTTTTCCTCAAATTCAGCAGAAAGAATAACAAGATTTTCGGACCTACCTCATGGTGTGGTTCCCTGGAGGCCCTTGGGAAACCTCAACAGTCAAGGTAGAGTTCCTGTAAAGTGATTTGAATATGGGGCACTTATGTCCTTCTTATAGCAGAATTTAGTTACTGTGAGACCAAATCTACAACAGCACCTTGGCACCTCTCACAGTAAGCACAAAGGAAGAAAAAGGGGGTGGGGTATGATACTAAAGTAGAAAAAACTCTTCCAGACAAGGCAAGTGACAAGGATAATGAAATGTCCGATTAAAAAAAAATCCCCCCTTTAATGTTTTTCTCTTATTTCTTTGCTTTTCTCTTTTCTGTGTGCCACCCTCCTGCAATCACTACAATAGGATTAATTGATGCAAAATATTTCTAAGTAGCATTTCTGACTTTTCTTTCTGAGAAGATGGTTCTGCCTTTAGTTTTGGGACATAATTATAAATTAATAGTTATACAGAGAGAGATTAGCCTATATAAGCCACCCAGATACGGGTGGTCAAATAGAGTCTTTGCATGTTAACTGCACAGGAACATCCCAACTGTGCAAATGCAGATAGGGAATGAGTTGATGGGATGCAAGCAGTAGGGCAGAAAATGTTTGAAAAAATAAATCACAAATTGAATTAAATAATGAAATGCTTAAAACAAAGGCAAACTTCATGTTTGGTTGCATAAATTGACCTTATATTTGCTGTGCCCTCGAAGTTTGCCAAACTGTACATACAGAGCTAGTAAAACTTCAGGAAAAAGTTACAGCCAACGATTGGCACAAAAATTGTGGACAAACTGCAGAGTGAACAGGTAGGATCTGAAAAGAGCTCTCATCCTGTTCCTCTTTTTTTTTTTTCAACTCAGTCCCAATAAGTATGTTTTCTTGTGTTTTAGAATCCCCAAATTAAAAATCTAAACACACATATTTATGTGGTCTGTGTAGTTTTTTTAAGATGACCTGAATATTAGGGTTTCTTTCAAGTTTTTGTCTAACACTTAGGTGCTTTCTGTGATCCGTATGCCAGACTGCATGGCATGATGTTACACTGTTTAACTAGGAACAGTGCAATCTATTTCTTGGTTTAAAAATATTTTTTAAAAATTAAGAATTCTACCACAATTTCTTTACCATGAAAATTATGCCTCACATTTAGGTACGATTTTTTTAAGCCTAAAGGAGTTCCTAAAAATTCATCACTTATTTTTAAATTTTTCTATTTGCACTTTTGCAAGATGAGGGATAATCTCACTATAACATCTCTCAACAGCAAACTCTGTGAGTGAGTGTTGGGCAAGAGTGGTTTCCACACTCCCCACTGGCAGCTATGGACCTTGGTGACTTTGTTTTTGCCAGGCCTGAAATTTCTCTTCCCAAATTTCCTACCTGGCATCCTGAACCACTAAAACCAAACAGTTTAGAGAACCAAAGATTAAAACCAAAGATTTTTAAGCTACCCAATACTTTAAATCTTCAATTATACTTCAATGCATGAGTTTTGGTTGTTTTCAAAGATTGTAAGCTGAAAATAAATACACGTTGATTAAAGTGACTTGCAAAGTAATACTCAAAGTCTGTGAATATGAACATTTTTTTAGCCCAGAATCAGTAACTTGCCAACAAAATCTGACCATGTTCTGGTGTCTGAATTGCAGCAGGACCATTCTCCAAAGAGACATACTTTTTCAGGGTGTTTTTGCCACTACTGATAGCCTCAAATGCTAGGACTGCTGTTACTTCAGGATCTTATAAGTGGTAAGATCCTACAAGCAATGCTGCCAGAAAGCAGCACATTGCAATGAAAAATGCAATGCCTGCACTGCCATTATTTTTAATAGTTTAACACTTTCAGGTAGCGACCTTGTTAAAATGCAGAGCTGGTGGAAGCTGGCCAAAATAATGAAGAGAGAGAGAAGGCTCTAACCTCCCCAGTAACATAGTGCTCCAGGGTGGGTTAAGGGTGAAGATGACCTTTCCCCTTCTGCAACCCACTTCCCTGAGTACCGACTTTCTGTCCTTTTCCATGCTCCCACCAGTCTCTGTCCTGTCCTGCTTTTTCTCCAAGGTCACCTCTTTGGACTCTCTGGATATGGGGAGGGGCTAGAGCTGGGCTGTGCCCCTCAGAGGGGGAGAAGGGCTTGCAGAGGAGCCGAGAGGAGGGAAAGGGTGCAAAAGGTAAAGTGCAGAAATCCAGAAATCTGCCCCAGAAGTGAGGGCAGCAAGGGGCAGGCATGGCCCACTCCCCAGCATCCCAATCCAGCCCCTGCCCCTATCTGGTCCCACACTGCACGGAAGGAGCTGGTGTGTTTGCTGGGCAAGATGCCACTTCGAATCAACTGGTTATTTCAGTGTGCGCTTAGATGGTCACGTTCGGCTCGTAGATCCATGCAGACCCCTTCTTTTGTTGTTGTTCAATCATTAATCACTTGAATGGAGATGTAAACAGCCACGCTCGCCTGCATCCTCTCCCGCAAAGGGAGCCAAGTGATCCTTTTACACACCACAGGTCAAAGACAGGCTACTTGGCAAACAACCCTGAGCAGTCAGAGCAAGTGTAAGCGAGATGAGTTTGCTTTTGTCCACCTTTGCTGCCTCTGTCCTGCTTGCCTGGAGAAGCTAATGAAGGTCATGCTGTGTTAAATTGGAAACAAAGGAAAAAAAATTGTTTTCATAGTGTAAATAGAGCATGGTGATAAAAAAATGTTTTCCTGTGGCTTTTACATGTTGTGTGGCAGTTACTGGGCTTAGTACCTGCATCTTTCTAGGGGATGAGTATTCCTGGTCTGCTGCAGGCAATCCTGCGATGAAAGCACACGTGGCCAAAGCACTGGCTGCAGAACCAAGCTGGAAAACAACTAAAAAAAATTATTAAACGCCATCCCTACCACTTCATTTTCTGCTGTGAGAGGTGACAGCACACATCAGCCTCGCTGAGCTCAAGGGAGAGGACTGACTGAGTGGCCATAACTGATCAAGGCACTCACATGACCTCCAGAAAATCATACCCTGACTGGCTCTGATTGCAGATAAGATGTCTGGAACACAGAAATATCCAAGGAAGGGCCTGGATGCTGAAACTCTGTGGTTTTTTTTCAACTTTATCACTCCAGTTAATGAAAGCGATCACCTCTGCCTTTAAGGTATGCCCCAACTTGTGTCCTGGGTCCATGATTTCATAGTATGAAAGCAAACCAAATCAAAAATCCCTTCTTCCTCCTGGGCCATGCTTGCACCCAGACCTGTGCCACCGCACACTGCCCTGGGCTCAGCTCTGAAGGTTCAAGGACACTCATGGGCACAGGCAAGAAACAGAGATCTTTAACCACTCTAACAGTTCCTTACAGAACTACAGGGAGACCCACTGCAGAGCCAGGAACAAGGAAGGGGTTGAAGTAGCACCATCATCAACACTGGGCTGTCTCTAGGGCATCACAGGATCCCAGGTAATGAAGCAGCCTGAAAAGATCCAGGTGACGTAGAAAAGAACAGCTGGAGGCACAGTGCTCTACTGTCACCCTGAAGACAGCACTAACCATCAGATCTTCCTACAGATGAACACAACCAAGGCTTCCTGTGACGGGTTAACAGGTGGCAGAAGTGTATCCCCCTCAGTCTCATCACACCACAGAGCAGAAACCAGGTGCAGGATTGGTTCAGACCAAAGGCCATGAGCCTTGTCTACCCCAGCAAATGGTAGTAGTAGTACTGGTATGGGAGTGCTGAGGCTGCTGTGAATTACTGCTGGAGCCTGGTAGGGGCTGGGGCAGGGACTGGGGCAGGGACTGGGGCAGGGGCTGTGCCAGCCCCTCTGCAGCTGGATCCCTGATGAAGAGGGAAGGAGGGGTCCTGTCTCACATGGTCACATTTAGGGCACTTAGCAGTGAAAGCCCTCTGTGATATCCCAGGAATGAAATAAGAATGCAACAGGAATGAGTGCAGAGAAAATTAAAGATGGCCTAGTTAATCAGCAAGCCTGATTTGCTTTTCCAAGAGCTTTTACACATTGATGTTTGTAGAGAGAGTGTATCCTTTGCTGCATAATGAAGCATTAGCAGCAAAAATGCATTTTCTGAGTGCTCGCTCTGAGATCTGTAATGTCAGACTCCATGGTCTGTGTCTTTCAATGCACGGAGGCAGTTGCATGTGCTGCTGCAGTACAGGGGCTGCTGGCTCCCTCGGTGCTGTTTGCGTGTCCTTCCACCTCCTCCTGTGACTGCCAGCTACCAAGGGGTCACCCCTGCGGTTGCTTTACTTCCAGTCTCATCTCCTACATGAAAGCTAGTGTGAGGTTATGGAGGTAGGTGTCTTGGCTACTTGCTCCTCAGCAGTCCCAGCTTGTGGCAGGCAGCAGCAGCGTCTAGCACACGCACACCGCCTGAAATGGCCCAGCAGTGCTTCTGCAGTTCTCAGGAGACTGGTGTGTAGTTTAGGGTGCAAGATACACACCCAATGAAGAACAGAGAAGCCCATTTATTAAAAAGTTTCAGCCCATAGACATCTGCCTCCAGGGTGCAGAGGGAAGGGATGTTACACAGAATAAGTGTCTCTCGTTTGTACGTGAGCAAAAAGTTATGGAGTGACAGCATTTCTAGAGCACCCCATTGCACAGGAACCATTCTTGGTTAAAAGACTCTTGTCACTACTCTAGTACAAATCATAGATGAGCTATTTTTACTAACTAGCATATCAGATGGAAAACACAGTTACAACCAGATGGAGAAACTAGTAAGATATAGCTAATTGATAGATCGGCTTTAGCACTTGATTCCTTTTCAGACAGCGACTGCAAAAATAGTACAATGGAATTACATAGTCATTATTTCTGACTTGAGATAAAAAATCACCCCATATTGGAGGAGGCTGCACACAAAGTTTCAAATCCAGCCTGGTCTCCAGGCTGGTTCTCCTTTCCATGCACAGTCACCACTTGCTGCTGCTCTACAGTTTGATTAACACCCTTGCTGGTGCCTGGTGAAGGCCCCGGCAGCTCACAGACTGCAATGGCCCATAGTCAGAGAAGATGTTGTGTCCACCCACCCACCCACAAGGAGAATTAATAAGGTAAAACTGAATAAATAGTGACAAGGTAAAAATAATGACAATATAAAACTGGATGCTATGGTTATCTGTATGCTGCAGGGCAGTAACAGTACATTTGAGGTCACTACTCAGATCTTCATTCTTTGTGACAAGGGAAAAATAATTATTGGGAAGAGCTGGGGAGCCCTGGCATGGCCATCCCATCTCCTCAGGCAGCAGCCTGTGGGCAGAGCCAAGCCTCCTGCCCAGCACTGCGTGGCAAGTCAAAAAAACCTACTTGGAAACAAGCTCTTGGCCACAACATGTTTGGAAATAAACACCACTTCTGCTCTATTGTGCAGATGATTTTCTCCCCCTCCCAACTTGTTATAAAACCTGTGAGCTGTGACCAGCTTTCTGGATGCTACAGACGAGTAACTCTCCCATTGAAATGTTCTGGCTGCAGCATGGGCAGACACAGAATTGCCTCTACCAGCTGAGCCTGTGGCTGCAGAGCATGTTTTCCAGCCCAGGAAGATAGAGGCTGGTAGGTAGAAATGAAAAAAAAAAAAAAAAAAGAAAAAAAAAAGCAGCATCTTCTAAATCTCTCTCTGTCCATACTCTGGGACAAATGCATAGTGGCTGAACCAGCTAAAGGGAAGGAAATTTCTGGTTTAATTAAACAAACAGACTGAGCAATCAGATGTTTGAATAAAGAAGAGCTGCTGGTTCTCCAGGAGAGAACTTCAGTGACAGGACACTTTCCCCTGCCCCTGCCCTTAGGAATGCACTTTATAGTCTCTTTGCACATAGATGACTTGTACTGACATCAGTGGTGATTGTACACTTGAATGGGAAGGGAAACTGAGCTCCCCTTGATGGTAGACACTGTCTCTCCCTGCAGTGCACACCAGGATCACCTGACAAATCCTGTACGGCTGATGCACAACACACTTCGGGTACTGACAGATTTACAGAAAGCTGCTTAAGGTGGAAGGCAGCTGCACAGCAGCTGTACCAGGCACTTGCACATCCCTATTTCACTGTATTCAACTCAACTGAACCAATAAGATGAATGCTGCTTTAAAAGCATCTTACAGATTACCTTGTCCAAGAGCTTCTTAAAAGCTTCTACAATGAAAGTGCATTTGAGCTAAAAGTACAGCATCAGTCATGACAGTATATAATACCTACAATGTTTAACCTAGGAGGAGTCAGCTTTGTTAAGCACATTACTTTACAACTGATGGCTCCACGGAAAAATGTCTGTGTTTCTGGGTCAGTCTTTCAGATCCCTGTTTGTCAGACTAAAAGGGACCAAACCTCTTCTACCTGAAAGGTGGTGACCCTCCATATTGCACACTCTAGTAAGGCTAATGGCCAGCAATGGTGCAACAAAAATCATGCAGGCAGCTAGTGAAGGAGTTAATACCCGTGCTTTAATCCATCCCCAAATCAGTCTCAGGCACCCCATTTCAATGCAATTTTTGTGCTATGGAAGCATATCTACGGCTGAGTTATTGCTGTTGTTTCAAGCCTGACGGTGGTCACAACTCCCCTGCCCTCTCCAGCACAGCTTCCCCTGGTCCCATTTTCTGGAGGCTCCATAAGAGTGAAGTCTGAGCAGCCCCTGGGCCCAGGGGACCCAAGTTTCACCTTATGGTTTGCTGGCCAAGTCATCTGACTTCTCTTGGTTTTAGCACAGAATGGCTAATGAGCATTATCTGTAAGTAAGGGAAAGTACAAACAGCCTTTATCTCCACAAAGCCAGGCAATGTTTCTCCCCACTGGCTTGAAGTCAACTGCATCTATCTACATGGTTAAAAACTACCAGTCCCTTATCTGCACAGCCTCTTGCGACAAAAAGGCATGAGATATCTTGTTTACTGGCTTTCAAGACAAAGACCAAGGCTCAGATCCACACCTTAAAGTTTCATTTTGCCAAGAGGGAGTTTGCAGGGCTTGATGTATACCCTCCTGTCCTGGAGGAGACTGAGATAGATTTAATTTTCTTCCTAGTAGCTGGTGTAGGGCTATGTTTTGGATTTGGGATGAAAATAATGTTGATACACACTGTTCTAGTTATTGCTAAGCAGTCAAGGACTGCTTGACTCCTCAGCCTGACCTACCAGAGAGGAGGCAGGGGGTGCACACAAAGCTAGGAGGGGACACAGCTGGGACAGTCAACTCAAACTTGCCAAACAGATATTCCGTACCACATGACATCATATTCCATATGTAAACTGAAGGAATTGGCTGAGGGTCAGTGTCTCTCCTCAGGGACAGGCTGGGCATCAGTCGTTGAACGGTTGTATTGCGCATCACTTGTTTTGTTTATAATTATTATCATCACCATCTATCCCTTTTGCTCTCTTGTTAAACTGTCTTTTTCTCAACCCAGGAGTTATATATACATACACATATAGATAGAAACACACGCACATATAGATAGATACACACATATAAATATTTATTCTCCTTCCCATGCCACTGGGAGCGGCAAAGGTAAGCAAGTAGCTGTGTGGTGCTTAGTTGCTGGCTAGGGTTAAACCACGACACGACCCCGGTCAAACAGCCACGCGAGGAGGACTGCTGTTATCGTAAAAGTGAAACCCACTTAAACTGCCATCCTGCTATCGAGTATCCCAGTCCTGATGTGGCTGAAGAGAAGCAGGTAGTCAGTTCAAGGGTTAGCTCTGTTTGCTTGATAAATATTGATGGTCTAGAGCAAGGAGTACTGCAACACTGCAAAAGGTCCTTAAAAATGTTCAGAGGATGAAAATTGCCAGTATTGTTGTGATTTTGAAGCTCAAGTAATAAATGATTCAACAACTGTACAGTTACCATGGGGATGAATTCTCATTGAGCCTAAAATTACCAAGCTGCTGACAAGGACCTATTTTTAGTATCAGCAGATGTGTATCTTTAAAAACATCAGCACAAATCTACTACTGTGTGTTTGTGTATGCATGCCTGCTTGCCTATAATTGAGTTTTCTGATGCTAATAACAAAAGCAAAAATAAGTAAATGTCTGATAGCTGCAATGGACTATGCAGCAATTTAAACTGGGGGTGCTAAGTGGAAGTTGCAATTAATACCTGATAAATAAAGCATGCAAAGCAGCCAGATTGCCAGTATGTAACTGAACTAGTAAGCAGAGCCCTATCATTACCGTCAGCTAATGTGCTACAGTAATGGAGTGTCTATTTTTGGTGTCTGTGAGTATCTAATGGGAAGCGCCCGTCTGCACTCACAGCCCCACGACACAGGAAAAAGGAGGCTCGAAGCTGACACGAGCTGCTGGCACAGATCCTGAATCTTTGCATTCAAAAGCTGTGTTTGTCAGCACTCTCCCTCTGTTTCACACTTGAGGGAGGTGCAAGGATAACCCCCCCCCAGAAAGCAGACAGATTAGGCAAGGTGTTAATACACTCCCAGCAATGACATAACAGCAGCTGGTATCAGTGCCAGGCAGTGGAGCGCTTGCTAACCACCGACCAACACATCCCATCCATGCTGACTCACCACACTGTCAACAATGCAAATTGTGCCACCAATTTAAGAAAGGTTAAGGCCCCTGCACCTCTGGCTTTGACTGGGTTTTTCTTGTTAACTTTAATAAAGGAGGCTGGAGACCTGCCTTTTTTTAATAGCCTAATTTTGCTGAGGGAGAGGCCAGAGGGAGGCTCTAATGACATCTAATTTGATGTTAAAAAGGACTTGGTTTAGTTTTGTCAAACACATAGGCAGATAGACATAGTGGTGCTTGCTTCTTGGCAAACCAGTGCGGTACATATACATGCAAACAAAGTTTGCTAGCAAACCAGCCAAGCAAAAATCAAAAGCAGTACTTTACAGCTGGGTAGAATGAAAGGGCATTACAGGAAACAGTTCAGCAGTTTTATTAAAAAAACAAACAAGCTCTTCAAGTTTCTTAAAGGCAGGGATGAAGACAACAGAGAGGACTGCAGTGGTTCATAGCATGCAGTAGTTCTCCCTACCAGTGAAGTGCCAGTCACACCTCCCACAGATTGCGATGAGAAAATAATGGCATTTCAGATAAGGGAGAGAAGAATTAATGATCAAGAAAAGCCCTTGTTCTGAGACACATTTGAAAAAACACTGTGAATTATCTATCCCAGAATGAATTATGTAAAGGGACTCAATGAAACCATCCACCATTTCCTATTTTTTTATACTGAACTAGAATTCAACATGAAAGAACAGTTAGTTCTTCAGAGTTGGCTCTTTGAGATATGTTGGCCATATATACTCTGGTCTTGCAGTGTACATACCTTTATTACAAATGTCTGACTCTGCTAAGGAATACCAGAGTCTTCTGTCACCATAGAAAATTCTCCCCAGATTTCTTGTGTAATTGATCATGTATAATTTGGGGCTTGAGGAAGTTCTGTTTGAATTCAAAGAAGCTGTCCCTGTGGAAGCCAGTCAAACAATATTCCAGGTGAGGTTTAGAGATGCTCTCGTTCAGGAAGACTGTCTGAACAACTTGGCCACGCTACTGAAGATTAAAACTGCTAGTGTCAGGAGATCTGGATTGCTAAACTGCCTAGCCCTGCCCTTTCAAGATCATACATGTGGGTTCTCATCTGAATTTTTTAATGCCCTTGCTAAAAGAAGAGTAGAATGGCACACTAGAGACCAGAGGCATATGGAGCACACAGACACATCTTAGGAAACATAGGACCACAGAACCACTTGGTTGGAAGAGATCTTCTGAGAGATGGTCTCAGGCTTGCAGCTTATCTCAATCAAGGGACATAAGTTTAATTCTGTAGCAAAAAGAAACTTAGCCTCCCATTTAATTTTCAGTTTGAATAATTGAAATTGGGGTTGGTTTTGTTTGTTTTGGTTTTTGCTGTGCAGTTGCAGTGACCCGAAACCCCCAAACTTGGAGCCTGAACTAGAACACGTTCTGAGAAGTCACTGGTTCACAACAAACTGCTTCCTGATACGGAGGGTGTTGTCTGCTCTTGTTGAGTTCCAAGGCGCAAGGTTTGCTGAGATGAGAACTGCAGTATGAGCACAATCCTAAGAGCATAAAGGATGGGCTTCTTCATATCTGGGAGAGGGCTGTTTCCTTGTTCTCTTAGGAATTAAAAAGAAACTCTTACCCTTGGGCACACATTAATATTGCACTGGTTTGTCTACTCTTGAGTCCAAAGGCAACAACAGATGATCCAGATGTGATCCATGAGGGGAAAGTAAGAATATCTGAACCATGAGGATGGCAGCTGATCCTTTCTGTCTGCCTTTTCCAGTGCTGGAGGTTTAGGTGCACATACCTCCCTGAGCAGTATCAGTGGCTGCCCTCCCGGTTGCAGATAAGGAATTGGTGGCTGGGGAAAGGCTGATATCGCTTTTGAGCCCTCACAGATCTCAGTGAGAAAGGGCAGAATCTAGATCTAGAGGACACCATGGAGCACAGTCTTGTCAACCATAGGATCCTAAATAAGAGTGCTGCTCAAAGTGAATTGGAGTGTATGAAGCTGCAGCAGGAAAAAGTCTTGAAATTACTTTTCTGCTAAGAAGCTACATTCATGCAGCCTGGATTCATTATTCCTAGCTGAGATTTAGGGAAATACTGGATGAATTCCATGCACTGCATTAGAACGGAATATTTCGCTGTAGGTGAACGTACCAACTTTATAAGATCTCAAGAGGTCCAACCACCTGTTCAAAACAGGGACAGCTCTGAGGTTGCTCAGTGCTTTATCCAATCTGATCTTAAAAAACATCAAGGATGGAAGCTGCAACCTGTCAGCAACCTGTTCCGATGTCTGACTGTCTTCATGGGGAAGAGGTTTCTCCTTATATCCAGGGCATAAAGTTGTGGTAAATTCTTTAATCAGCTTCTCTGTGCTTCAGAAACATCACCATACACAGCGAGAGTGCTAACCAGGCACTGATAACAGGATTACTCAGGGCCACAAATCTCAGCTGTTGGAACCTCGGTACCACATGCAGAACTGCGAAGGCAGCCCACACTGACAACATAAGTACTGAGGTCTTTGCTATTGATAAAAATTTTGTTGTCATTGCTGAAGGCAGAAGAATGGCAAGACAATTATGGATACCCTTTGTACTTATTTTTGCTCACGGTGATATAGGTTAAAGTACAGCAGCAACTAACTTACTTAAACAAAATGGTAACTCGAATAGGAAGGTGCAACAGCTACAACTTCACTGCTTGCAAAATCACGAGCTTTGCAATGACCAAGGAGTCAACAACCAGGCAGGATGAAACTCCCAGCTGTATTTCTCCCTCTCACTAGGGCAGATGGAGGGGACTGAGGCCTTTATGTATAGCTTTAGACAAAAGACTCATCTTATGTGCTGTGAGAAACCAAGGCAGATGCCAAAGCCAAGAGAGCACCAGAACAGAAGGAAGAGCTGGGTCAGTCCTGCCCATGGTCAGTCTCTACATGCCAGCACCCTTTTATAGACTGCCAAAAGAAACTCCTTGAGCCCATCTTAGTTTTTTTCTGCCATTCTACTGTTTCTCCTCATCAGGAAGCTTGTTTCTATGTGCAGTTTATCAGACGAGACTCTAATAGCATTTCCTCTCGTGATGGGGCTCCACAAGCTGTTCTCAAAGCTTTAGCAACTGCCCTCTCTAGTAGTTCATAAGGGGAAATGAGGTTTACACACACCTCTGGGTTTCAGTGTAATTCCTTTTGCCTAGAATGTCTGAAACCATTTTTCCACCAGAGTTCTTCACAACCTTGTATTGGTTCAATTGAGGAGTATTTTCTCTTGCTCATCCTCTGCTTCCCTTCCTGGTCAGCTCCTATGTTTCTTGAGAAGTCTCATCTCATGAAGCCCAATTTCTAGTCCCACATCCCCCTCCAGAGTTACCTCCAGAGGCCAAGGCAGCCACCAGGGATGTCTGACAGGCTGGCTGGGCTTCTCACAGAGATAGTCTTGCTCCATTGACCACTCCAATCACTGTCTTCTGCAGAAGTCAGCTTTGCATCCAAATGTACATGGGCCAAATGACCAGAGCAGGTCAGGTCTCCTGGCTCTGAAAGCACTGGACCACTGATACCATCATGCACAGACATCAAGAAAACAACTGTAACCATGACTACAGTTCTAAAACCGAAGGGTATGGCAGGGATAGCAAGCTATGTAAGCAAGAGGGAGCCAAACTGCCAGACATCACTATGAGAACTGCTGGAGCTCTTCCACCATGCAGCAGCTGATATGAAGCAGCTAACCAGCATCCAAAGTATTGAGTTACATAGAGCTTGGGTCTTACACAGTACAACAATCCCCAGATTTTCCAAGATTTAATTATGTGGGACTGTCACTTATGAACGATCACCTTTGGTGTCAATACATTAATCTCCTCTGCTGTGTCACAGGAGTTCAAATCCATTGAAATGGACTGTTTGTGAAGTTGAAATTGCCTACTGAAAATCTTTGTTCTTTATACTTAGTTTTAACATCCAAGTTAACTTTCCCACTCCAATTTAAAACTTTCTGAAGTTCATAGACTTAGAAGTTATGCTGCCTGCATAACATGATTTCAACTTCTAGGTGTCTGTGCTTGTTGTACTTAAAGGTGAAGATTAGTTTGTAATATAATTTCATGAAGCAGATACAATCTGAAACCATTACAAGTTTTTCACAATTAGATTATGAGCTGAATTTTAATTTTTTTTCCTCCTCACCCTGCCTGAAGGAAAACTTTTCTGGCTCTAGAAAATAGGAGAATAATCTCCACTCTTGTGAATGAGATATTGCAATCACATTTAAAAACACTGAAGCCAAAAGAATTGAGACTTTCAACAGCAGATAAGTTAAAGCCATTGCAATCATAGGGCAGATCTGTATAATTCTGGCTGCAAAGTCACCCCTCCATTAGGACATCCTTGAAAGAGTTATTCAGCATTGATATATACCTGACAATAAAGATTTTTGGTTTTCTTAGGAGGAAGCAGGTGAACCAAAACCCATTTGAAATTCTATTTCTTAAAATAATTTAGTAGTTCTGATAGGGTCTGCTCTGCTTTTACTAAGATCAGATCTGCTCAGGAGCAGATATCAAGACAACATATGCACAGGACATGCAGTGCTGCTGTGAAAATACATTTACCTTAACTTCGGCAACGAGACAAAAAGCACAATGGTACTATTCAATAATTTTTGCTCTATACTACATTTTTTCCCTAAAACTTGAATTTTAGAGTTAATTATTATCACATGTCCTTTGTGTATTCTTAGCGTCAATAAAAAAACTACACGTTTGACCTTGTGCCCAAGTACTGTTTAAAAGGATTCACATTTCACCCTGTGCTTGTGTGTGCACACACAGCACCCGTGCTACCCGTGTTTCCTCTTCAGCCTTGGAACATCTCGGTCTTAATGACAAGCTGAAGAACAGGATCAACACAAACAAAACGTGCTGTGAAAGCATCTCCAGCAAAAAGTGGAAAAGTGAAAAATGGTGCTGTGGATCACTTCCAAATCCCTACTGAGGTAGGCAAGTTCAATTTCAGAGGCACTTGACATCTGTAGACTCTCTTAAGAGAAACATAAAAAAAAGAGAACAGATCCATGCAGATGCAGAGGTGAGAATTTCTGGTTTTTATTTCCATTCTGCTACCAGTCTAGCACACTCCAGGCTAACACATTCTTTTTTTATGGGAGTAAAATACCACATCCTGTGACCCAGGATCCAGCCACTGCTCAGGACAGAGCTGAAAGTGGAAGAGGAAGTTTACATCAGAGGCCTTGAAGGAGAGCAGCTCTCAAAAGAGCCTGATGGAAGCTAACAGAAGAGCAACAAGATGCAAAATACAAGTATCTACTTTTCTACCTCCCAAAATGAGATATCATGTTGGTGGGGCATACCTGTACACTAGCTGATAGCTGGGTATTGCCAAAATACAAACCACTAATACTGCCCACTAATAACTGGAGAGGATTAAATATTATCCTTGTTTTCCACCCTTCAGGAGAAGCTGGGAATGTACATACACATGGGCAGGCACTTGATTCAGCCCTGCTTGATCTCCTGTGGAAAACTACTGGTCTTGTAAAAATGAAAAGGCATCACAATGTGGATTTAAGAACACTAATAACCCAAATTTTCACTATAACTTGGAAGCTATACTTCTTTAGATTTAAGCCTTGAAACTAGGACAATTGTTGTGATACAGACAGAATAAGCCCTGGCCACTCTGGTAAAATACTTAGAGTAGACAAAATTTAGTATTAAGCCAGCCAGTACCCATCCATTTCCTCTAATTAAAACATTTTCATTGTGGCACTGTTTCATCACATAGCACCAAATTAAAAATGTATTTCTTGAATTCAGAGATGCTTCTAAAAGCAGTCACACTGAGCCAGAAGACAATAATCTCTCTGGACTGTAAAATCAATTGGAGACCATCTTCTGAGAGGCAGCTGACAGTCCAAGCTCCATAGCACCAGGGAGCAGCAAAGTTTCTCATAGGTGGTCTGACAATACTGACATGGGAAGAAAATGCAAGCACACCAATTTATTCTCTAACTTATTGCCTTCAAACTGTAAAAGCTCCAGTAGGTTGTTGTTTTGAGTTTTTTTCCTAGCTTTACAATTGTTACTGCCAGAAGACTTGTAGTTGGGGTTGGAATGATACGTACTTTTTCATACAGATGAGGAGCTTACAGCCTTTCTTTAGCGCCTCTCCACGGAAGTCCTGCCAAGTCAGTGATTACCAAGAGGACACAGAGATGAGGTGTTTTTACAATTTCTTTTGATCACTGATGTTCTAGTGCCTACTGTGATGAAGAGTAACCTTAGCTGGCTGTATTACTCTACCAGATACCACCAGATTAGATCATGGGAAGCAAAAATAATACTACTTAAATACAGGATATTGCATAAGGAACAGCTAATGCTGCACACCTCTGAATTTATGGTGCCTGATTTCCTGTAGCTTCCTCTGTTGGGGAGTCTACAGTGTCTACTAATGCAGTTTGGGCACACTGCAGCCTTCCTCTCTCTAAGGAACACATTCCCTTCATATCTAACAGCTGCCCTTCACCATGGAAATTTCAGGATGTGTGTTCTGCAGCTTTGACAAAGGTGGTTGAGATTAGTCACACAGCTAAAGCATCATTTTTTTTTGAGGAGAAAAAGTGAATTAACCTCATTGGCTCAGGAAATGAGTTTGTCGATGTCATTTTTGTGTTGCTGCAAAGGCATTGATGCAGTTATCGTAGCACTTCAAGTGGAGTTACCCAGCTACTTCTGAAAAAAACACAGCAGGAAATTCCCATAGAAGTTGAGAGAAATTTTTCTGTTAACTTCACCTGTTTGCTTCATTTGCAGCTAGGATTTGATTTCTGCCTTGTGTCGTACAAATGGAAGATGAAAGACAGTTGTAACTTGACCTCCAACTCATACACCGCAGGGTTTATAAGAAGTAAAACAGATCCTGTCTGTCAAGAACTGACTGAGCTACAATAGTTGAAGATAATTGAACAAGCAAGTCAGAAAAACCTACGAAAAAGCAACTGGGGAGAAAAAAAAAGCTACTTAATATTTGGGAAGAGCACTATAACATGGAAAAAACCACATGTAAAAGTGAAAGATCACAAAGACAAGATGAAAACAATGGCCTGGGTGAGGGGGAATGTGGGGTGAGGAGAGGAAAATAGTGAAATAGTGGGGTCAAGGACTAGGATGGAACGCTCTTGAGATGGAGACTGAAAATGGAGATGGAGAAGGTGCTGACACTAGGACTGGTCCTGGCTGGCCGGAACTTAAGTCCTGTATTAACCAGCTTCGTCTCCCTTATGCCTTCCATGAGACGCACTTGCTATTTTCTTTAAAATCTGATTTTAAGGACTTAGGGCAGAGTCCCTCCTTCCCTACCATGCTTGTTATGTCAAGTACTGAACCAACATAGCATTTACAGGAGTGTCTGGTGCAATAAAAAAATCATTCTACCTGCCAGACTTCTGGCTAAACTGAGTTTCTTTCAAGAGCTCAGGGAATGTAAGAGTAGCAAGAGCAAGATATAACAAAGGTGTGAAGCCAAAAGGGTCAAGAAAACAGTTGTTCGGTCGTATAGAGAAAACCCAGGAGGAGCTAAGCTGCAATGTAGACTACAAATGAAAAAGCTGTGGCAGCCTCATGCCATGCTAACACAACAGCACAGAGAGGCTGAAAGATGGGATTGTGAGTCTTTTATGTGTTTGTTCAGAAAATCATCTAAAATCAAGTTTACCCCTAAAACACCACCACCCCCCC
This sequence comes from Piaya cayana, assembly GCA_013389865.1. Classification (NCBI taxonomy): domain Eukaryota; kingdom Metazoa; phylum Chordata; class Aves; order Cuculiformes; family Coccyzidae; genus Piaya; species Piaya cayana. The sequence continues at coordinate 18,421 of WAAB01001436.1, read as the reverse complement.
CTAAATATAAAATAAACTTCCCCAAAGCATTGCAAAATCACTTGTTACAAATATCTAAATGGCTTATTTTTGATCCTACAGCTGTGACCCACCACAAAATCATGCGTTTTGAACAATTTATTCCCCACAAGATGGGGGGAAAAAAATCTAGCTACATGCCTATTATGAATGCATAATTTTATCACAAATTCAAAGCTGAAGTAAACTATATTTTCACTTACAAATGAGGATCATCTAAACATACTGTGAAGGTCAAATATGCTTTTTCTCTTTCTAGAAATTAACAATTGGTAATCTGAGGACCAGCACTGGTTAAATGTATTAAAAGGAGCTCTACCTCTAAAACACAGATATTTAAAGCTTACAAAATTGTTTACTTCATTGTTTAACCTTTTTTATCCTGATTGGGAAATGAACTAGATGGTGACTTTGATATCAGAGTTCCTTTCTGTTTTCATGCCCACATAGCGTAGTACAAGGCGATATCTGAAAAAGAGAATTTGCAATGAATCAATGGAAACCTTCTGGCTATGTTTCGATTGATCCAACACCTTGTAAAACTTGGCTCCCAAAACCACGTTCGATCTGTTCCCTTATGAAGAAGTGACGTGTTCCTTTTTGAAGAAGATAATTTTAAAGAATTATAAGGAAGATGTGATGACAAAGGTTGCTGGTATGAGCTTAGGATGTTCACGTTACGAGTGATGAGGACACACCGGCGAGTTACACAAGTTATCTGAAAGATCTGCCAGAAAACCTTTTACCAAATCATCGCACATTCTATGTAACACTTAGCTCACCCTAACCCCTTTTCATATATACATCTCCCAGCCTCGCACAAAGGAGAAAGTAAAAGCTATTTTAGAAGTAATTTAGGGAGCTTAAAAACCAGCCAGTCACTGTGAAATTTATTAGCATCTTTTCTAAGCCTCACTTCAACTGCCAGTTTATTGAAAAGTGTTATTCTAGTAAAATCCTTAAAAGGAATGTCTCGAGGCTTTCAATGACTACAAAGGACACTTGTAAAGTTAGCTGTTCTCATTAGTATACAGAGGCGAGGATTTGGGGAGGTGGGAAGGAGACAGGAGAAAGGGCATGTAGAATCGATGCATAATTATCAGTGGCAAAAAATTCAAGTCAGCCATGTAAGCCTTCAGAATTTCAGCCACGCTTACACTTTTAACCGTAGTTGTGTAACAACTCTGGCTCCATCACCCATGCTTAGTTTTTAGCTTGTTTGCTCCGGCTCTTTTAGTAAAGACAATTAAAACTTCTTATCCTAGGGTTTGAACTGAGTGTTGGCACAGCAAATACCTATCCCCCAGAGCATCTACAGTATAAATACAAGAACAACTAGTTTTTTAGTAGTTGGGTAGTGGTTATATTTGAGGCCAAGATTTCTTTTTATACTCTATTGACCTTTTTTTCCTTGAGTCAGAAATAAACAAGAAAAAATCAAATAAAAATTCATTTGAAGTGAGGACAACCTACACATTAAATTATAATGAGGATAAGAACTAATGGCAAATACAAATCCTCTCCAAGTTGAGCAAAATTTCACAAAAGCAGCATAAGTTATGAGGAAAAGGACTTCAGATGTTAGTAATTAAGGATGTTCTAAAATGCATTTAACTTCTTCCTTTGCATTTTACATGCTTTGATATGGAAAAACTGCATTATACTTATGAATTAATCAAGATAAAGCTAATAATAACATCACACACTGTGCCTAGCACACGAGGAATTCAGTGAGACATAAAAACCTTCAGCATCAGTTTATCAGCGGCTGGTAGCACAGAAAGAAACCTAAAATATTTTGTGGGTTTAATGTATTCTTGAAAGAACTAATTGCACAAGTAAAGGTAGCTGCTCAAATTGCTCTCGTGGACAAAGGCAAACATCTTCCATTTTCTTTCATGTGGGATTGCTACCTTCTTCAAAGGAGAAGCTTTTACCTCAAATTGAGTGGGGGCTGGGAGATTGTTATGTTCCAGTCTGTCTGATGTGTTCAGTTCTGATCTTGAAGATCATTCTTTGACTCCTAAAAACCTAACACAGGATTTTAGCAAGGCACTTACTGAAAATAGCTACTGGAACTTAATCATCACCAGCATCAAATTCAATGTTTTTAATGTGTAGATATATATATTTTAATTAAATTGCTGCTCAGGTCTCTTCCCCCTCCCTTTCTAGAGTCATTTTTGTTTTCCCCTCTCCCTGGAGAAAGAAAACCCAAAGGAGTAACACAAGCTCTGTTCCTTCCCCAATACACGACAGCCCATTACGGTTTCAGTACGATCTGACTTATAAATTCCAGCAGCCCCATTCTCGGCCGCTCAAAGGGGCGTCTTGCGGTGTACGAATGAACACTGCTGGCAAACAAAGGGGCTCAGTTGCATCTCCATGCATTAATAACCGGTGTCCCATTGCATCAGACTATGCGGATTGTTGTGGGGATCTTTTTTTTTTTTTTTTTTTCTGTCTGCAAAATGGAGATCTTGCAACTGAAAGGAGATCAAGGGAAACATGCCCACTGGAGCATCATCCACATAGTTTTGTTCTCACGAACCGATATCCGCTTCCCCGCAACAATGAGACAACACAGACCCGAAAATAAAAACATGACCACGTTTATTCAATACAGACAGGTTAATTAAGACAATAAGTCCTGTAAATCAGGAACACATTTCCAATACTCCGGTACGAAGCGCATATATTTAAAAATCAACAGCCGCATCTTGTATCTGAGCTATTGAGTTTGTCGGGAAAGGGTGGATTCAGAGGGTAATTTTTTTCTTTTTGGTAGAAAAAACTTGTTTCAGCTACCGTATGTGAACAATGCGTCTCAGGCTCCATTCACGCTTTATAATTACAAGTCCAGCTGCCTTCCAGCTTCGAGATTCACATTTTTTTTTTCTTTCAACTGCTTCATACAGTCACAACGGGAAAAATAATAATAAACGTTAAAATAACGATGAAAAAAAAGCCCCAAACAAGAACAGCCGCACCGGCCCGGGAGGGGGAAGGAAACACCTCCCGCCGGGGTCAGCGAGAATTATTGCAAATGGCTCCCGGGAGGCGAGCGGCCCCGCGAGGGGGGGAGCGGGCGGGGAGGGGCCCGGGCAGCCTCGGGGCAGCTTCGGGTCACCTTGGGCCGGCGGAGGCTCTCCCGGAGGCTCCCCCGGAGCCGCGGCTACTGCGGGGGCAGCCCCGGCGCCGCCCCGGCCGCCTCGCCGCCGCTCGCCGCCAGCTGCAGCCGCCGCACGGCTTCTTTGATGAGGTTCCCGGAGAGGATGAGCTGCTGCAGGAGGCGGTGCGGGTCCTCCTCGTCGTCGTCGTCGTCCGCCAGCCCGTCGCCCGGTCCCGGCGGCGGCTGCTGCTTCCTCCGGCGAGCCGCGCTCCGCAGCCACCCGCGTCCGCACAGCTGCTTGGTCACCCGCCGGGGGCCGCTCCCGTCGTGCCGCGCCGCCTCGCCGCGCTGCCGGGGCGCCCGCAGCNGCAGGAAGCGCTCGCCCGGGCGGCACGGCATGGTCGGCCGGCGCCGCGGGACCGGGGCCGCCGCCCCGCGAGCACACGCGGCTCCGGCGGCTGCGGGCGAAGCTGGAGCCCGGCCCGCCGGGGTTGGTTTGTAAACAATGGGTGACGCGGATTCCCGGCGCCTCCCACTGCGCCGGCCGGGGGAGGGGGGGAGGAGGAGGAATAGGGAGGGGGAGAAACGACCTCCCGCCCGCCGACGGATCCCGGCGCCAACCCCGCAGGGAGCGGGGACAGGTGGCCCCCGCCACGCGGCGGCGGCGCCCGCAGGCGGAGAGCACCGGCCGCGCCACCCGCTCCCGTCACCACCGCTCCCCCCCCCTCCGGCCGCGGCCGCGTGGAACGGGCCGCGTTCAAACCCCGCACCTAGCGTCTGTGGGGGCGGGGCCACGTGATTGGCAGGAGGTACGGGGCGTGGCTAAGGGGAGGGGGCGTGGCCGGGGAGCCTAACGGTGCGGCGGGGGGGTCAGTAACGCGTCTGGCTTCTCCATCGCACGGCGCCGGGGCTCGGCTGCTCCGGGTGGGGTGGGATCCGTGTGCGAGCCGCCCTTCCCTTTTAACTCTGCACGTGGAGGCGATGCTGGCGTTTCCCGACAAGGGGTGCAAAAAAACCACCGCCCTCCCGCCTGCCAGAGCAGGTTGTCACGCGTTGCGGTTCCCTCAGCAGCGGCCCCTCCGCGAGATGCAACCTGGCCTGGTGGAACGTGTCCCCTGCCGTGGAGGGGGGTTGGAACCGGATGATCTATAACGTCCCTTCCAATCCAAACTTCTATGATTCGATCATTCTATGCGGTGCTGAGATGACACCTCTGAGGTCGCATCCAGCTGATGATGGGCCATCTGCTTGGCATCCCTTACCGCATCGTCCCACTTGGGATTTTATTCCTTAGTTTAGAAAGGCTTTTGGGGTCTTATTTCCCATCACTAGAATCAGCAGATGTTAAACAAGGTGCTCTCAGGTTTTCTGCCTGCCCGTGATTCGCTTCATTGCCTGGACCAAGGCTCTGTCCTGCCTTTTCCTGTCCAGTCCCATTCCTTCCCTTGGATCCATCACCACGTCCTTTAAGCGAGTGCTGAGGTTTCTGCATTGAGCTTTAAATAACATTTTCTGGATTTCAAAACACCGGGAACGTAGTCCGGAACACACTCATTCATGTAACTGGGCTTGCGGCTGTTGCTGCTGGGGAACTGCTGGTGACATGGAAGTCGCTCACATGCATGACTGCCACCAGCACGGTGCCCTTGGTTAATCAGTAAGTGGTTGGCAAAGGAGAGGGCATGTCCTTTGGTCCGTTGGTCCCTGGTTTCCTGAGCTGCTTTCACTTGCTGTACGAAGTGAAAGAGACTCTGCGTGCACGTGTTTGTGAGCATGCCTGTCACCTGGGCAGGTCACTGGTTGCTCCAGCCTGGGTGTCCAAGTCCATTACTACATCTCCAGGCTGGATTTACATGAGCATGTTACCTAAGTGCATTATTATCTATTCATGTGTATATGTAGCATACTGATACTTTTCTTATTTTCAGCACCCTCTTGGTAATTGGCAATTAAAACTCAGATCGCATTCTTCTAATGAAGAAGTGGGATCTTGTTTCCCCACACCAAAATACATTGAAGAAAACGCTTCTCCCCTTGTTCCACAATTATACAGTATCTTTTCAAGTGAAATAAAAGCAGGCCTACATAGATGGAGTGCATGGATATACTTCAGCTCCAAGGGAGATCTATATTCTGAGCACTTCTGAGTAGGTAATCTGGTATTCTGTACAGGCAAAAGTGCAATAAACCAGTAGAGTTTATTCCAGCCTTTTCTTCTCCTCCCACAAAAGCAAAATAAGCTATACCAGCAAAAGCTCAGAGCTGCTTGTGATTACATCTACACCTGGGGCTTTCATGAGCCCAGCAATGATAACCACAAATCGTGCTTCACTGCATCCCTAACCAACAGCAGTACTGGGAAAAGTTTGAGGACAGAGGAGATCAGTGCCGCAGATAGGGAGCTCTGAGCTCAGTCGTTAGCAGAATCCTGATGTCTTCACATCTTCTTTAATGCAAAACTTCAGTGATCACTGACTGGCAATCCAAGTACCCGCTGAAGATTTCAGGACTAAACCTACTGAAAATATTTACAATGAATGCTACTCATTAGAGTTGTACCACCTCGACAAAAAATGAGTGTCATAGATTTGTGTATCTTCAGGTGTTATCAGAAGAAAGGCGGCTCAGATTATGTTCCTCTGGAATTAGAAACCTCAACCATTACTTTGGTATTCAAACTGCTCCCCTCACAGTACAAGTGAAAGACAAGAGAAAAGCTAAATGCTGGAGAAGACAGTATATCATGTGTTAGATCTGAAGTTCTCCCTCAGAGGTGTGTGGGAAAAACTACACCAAAGTGGGCTCGGTATGAATTTACATTTTGCTCACATCTGTGGAGCAGGTCTCAGCATATCAGAGTCCTTCCTGGAGTTAAACCCAAATCAGTTAGTTCCAGGAACAGGTCTAAACTGTCTGCATCTGATGTTCCCAGCAGAAACCAGTGCAGTGGCTTCTGAACTGTCAGATGTTTGCCAGTGCCTCTCTGTAGAAATGAGAAAAATGTCGAAGAACTATGAGTTTTGCAGTCAAATAGCTGTCATGCATATGGAAGCCCCAGTGTGGAGCTGATGAGCGTAAGTGGCAGAGTTTGCTGCCAGGAAGCGGCTGGGGCTTCTTCAGTTGTAGCTATCAGGTCATTTGACTGAGTCCCAAGTTACCTATGGCCACGTATCCTCGTTTAGATTGGAAGATTTGGAGCCTGGTTGTCATTCATCGTCTTCCACTTCTGGTGATGAGTTCTGCAGTGCTGCTTTCATGTTGGCAGCTTACAACAATCATTTCAATTTTAAAAAAAACAACCCCCAAGCCGTTAAGGATAGGGGCAGGTTCTTTTAGAAATTAAAGGATGAAAACAGTTACAAAAGTGTTGACAAGATTTTTCTGACCACTGACAGCATTTTTCTGAGCAGTAGTTTGACAATGAGCGTGGCTGCTATTTTTTTTCCTCCAGATGCATTTTTCTGTATTGTCTTCTGTTCTGGGATTGCCAAAATTCCCACTGCAAATTGTTGCCTAAGTCATTCTATTAGCAAGATGTTACAGTTGCAAACAGTAATTGGTTGGTGGTTATTATTATTATTATTTGCAGTCTTACTTTATCTGTTCACATTTTTACAAAACAGTCTCTAAGATTTTTTTGTAATACCTTGTGTATCAATAACAGAGGACAAAGTCTGAATTTCATAAACAAGTACTAATTGCATTAATGATGTGGCCATCTATAACATTTTAGCATAATTTTATAGTGTGTCCTGAGGTTACGTTTCATTTTCAGAACATAAAGGTAAATTTATACGTCCTACCTTATGTACTGATCCTGCCAAAGTGGACAACTAGATGCAACTTCAATGTTTTAAATGTATTAAAGACAAAGGAACAAAACTTTTAAATCCCTTGAAATCTGCAGCCCAATGTAATCTCAGTCCTTCCATTACATGTGTGTGTCCAGGATCGTGCATATGTTCTAACCTTTTATGGAAACCCAGTAACCTAGTCAACATGAAATGAGAAATAATATTTAATTTGCTTGCATTTCCTTATACCAGAACTGCAGGATCTGTGATCTCAGGCTTCAGCATTGTGGATTGAAATAGATCAGATTGGTAAATTTGTGACAGAGACTGTGTAGCGTTGAATTGCAATGGTAAAGTATTTATAGTGTTGTTTACAAAACAGTAAGGGGACTTTGAACTGGGTGAACCTAGTGACTAGAAGGTCCTTCCTAGTCCTTTCTTTGTCCAGCCATTTCTCATGTCTTTTATTTTCACAGGAACTTCTGTCGTATCTATTAAATATGCAGAGCTACTCTTCGTAACAATAGTGATAATTAAGGATTCTTGTGCAAAGCAAATGAATTTCCTGTGCATGCTTTAAGTGCAGAATAGGGAGAGACCAGAACACCCTCCAAATAGGATGAGTTTAGATTCCCCACTAATAATTTTGTAACCTATATTTGTAATAGATTTCCAAGAACAAAAGACATTCCTTTAGAAACAGCTGAGGTTGCTAAGTGACACAAATGTATTTACTGTGTCATAACTTGCAAAAGCCAAACGCATTATAATAGGGAAATTAATATGCAGAAATGTTCTGAGTCTTACCCTGACTCCCAGGGTAAATGTAAACCTGTTGGCCAACAGTTTTATGTGGTTTTGGATGCCCAGTCTGAGACCTTAATGGGGATCGGAAGCATTAATTGCTTTTGTAAATGGCGGCTTTCATCCTTAATATATATTTCAAATATGTATATTTTGTTCAAGCAGAAGAACCTGAACTCAGATGTATAGGATTTGTTCCTTTCCTGTATTGTTTCTGTTTATTCCCAGTCAATTACCTAACAATGTGTGTAAAGGGAACTGCTTCCTAGCAAGGGTGGGAACTGCATCATCAGTTATGAGGCTTGAGTTACTTCTCTTTGATGAAGTTATCAGTGTTTCTTACACCTTTTAGATACAAAAAAAAAAAGTGGAATTTAGAAGAAAAACTAAAGCTGCTACCTTCTCACCTTCTTCTAGTGTCTGACACACCAAACTGCAGTATCCACGTTTATCCATGCATCTGGACACGTGTCCCCTTTGGTGGGATTGCAGGAACCTTCCTTTGGTTGATCCTTCCCTTTCCATAAGCTGCAAACCCTCTTCTTCCACATCTGCTATATACAAGATGCTGTCAAGTTCCTCTGCCTACCCCAAATGTGCAAAGGTGCCGGGTGTGCACTAATTGCTTCAGAAGAACACATTAAGCTACCTGTTTATTAGGAGTTGTCAGGTTGCCTTGCACAACAGCCTTTGCTAGTTTAGAGATGAGACAGCAGGCGTGGGAAAGGAGATGCAGACGTCTCAGGGATACACTAAACTACAGGGCAACCAGGTCTTTGTTTGTTTATTCAAATAATTGACTCACTTCCAGCTTTCCTAATAGCTGGAATACATTTTAATGGTAACATTATATCATAAGCAATGGGCCAGTGTAGTCCGTCATGTGGGTTCTTATGGATTTTCCATATATGCAATTCCTGTGAGTCATTTTCATTGTGTGATCTTTTCAAATACTTAAATATAGGAAGCAGAGATCAAAACAAAATATGTAACCACTCCAGAAGTCCCATATAAACAGACTTCTGTGATATCTCTTGAAAAATACCACAGATTCAAAAGAACCACAGAATCGCTAGGTTGGAAAGGACCCCCAGGATCATTGAGTCCGACCATTCCTATGAAAAACCATGCCCCTCAGCACCTCATCCACCCATCCTTTAAACACCTCCAGGGAAGGTGACTCGACCACCTCCCTGGGCAAAAAAATTCCCATTCATCTTTTGTTGAAATTCCCTGCACATTTCTGTATGTCTTGACAAAATTCCTGTGCTTGCCATTATACTTTCAATCAGTAATTGTTTGTTAACCAGACGGATTTCTTGACATTTCTGTTAAAACAAGCCTATCTACAGTGAATACTGAAAAGCTACGATCAATAAAATAGTATATAGTGATTACAAGTAACGTGTCTCACTCAGCATGTTGACCAAAAAAGGAATTAAAAAGCCTCTTGACTGATTGTGTTTGAAGTAGACTTGTCTAAAATTAAGGGAGCGCTTGTCCCACAAGGACTGCAGACAATTCCACTGAATCAATGGAACCTCAGCACAACTGCCAACTTTTTTCATTGAAATCCCGCCTTCAAGCATACTTTTCACATTAAACCATTAGAAAAAGATGACTGTTAGTTAAAAAAGAAAACATGGCACCACCTGAGACCTGATAACCCCTCCTTGTTTTGAGTCTGAACTGTAGTGTTTCTGTAATTTAGGGCCTGAACTTGCTCCTTGCAGAAGCATGATCACGCCTTAGATGATAAATAATTTGGGGCAGCTGCTCTGCTTGTAGATGTGGTTGCATGTCCGTCTTTCTGCTCCCTGACCAGAGCTCATCTGGGTTTTTTGCCTCTTCTTTCTGGTGTTACCCATTGTTAATTCCTCAGTTTTCCTGTCTGTTCTAGTCCTGCACAGCACTATGATGTCCATCACTAGTCCTTAGTAAGTCTGAAGTCTGATCCCTGCCATTTTTCTCTGTAAGAGTGTGTTTAGTAAAAGATTTTAAAATGAACAAACTTCCTATCTGTTTTTCTAAAGTCATATTAGTCCCTCAAACCAAGATAGGTAGCTCTGGCTTCTTGGAACACCTTCCCTTCTTCTCGCTAACAAAACTATGCACAAGACTGCCTTATTCCACTTCACCACCCCCCTTTTTAGCAAATATAGTCCTTTTGATCTGCTTGCAATCCTCCCCCTCCCCCCCCTCCCGCATTAACTTTTAAAAATCCACACACATTTGTGAAGAAGTGTCTTATTTCAGGCTTTCTTTTTACCCTGTTTACTTATTTTGTCTTCCAGCCACCTATTAGGTCAGCCTGATTTCCCTCATTAAATCAAACCAATACATTTAGACAGTGAATTTCCCAATAACAGAGTCAACAAACAAGATCCATAAATTATTACCCAGTAATAATTTCCATTACATTAGCAACCATGTTTTCCTGGATATTTTGTTTAGAGCTAAATTCACTCTCTGTGGATAATGAGAAACAGCCCTTTAGATTGCAAACTTTTCAGTGTACAATGTCCATCATAACAGCTTTCATGAGATCCTTGGGTGCTATTATACATACATAATTTAGAGGAAGTATTACAGTTCATGTCACTTGCCTCCTTCTGATGTAGGGTTCTTAGGACTTTTGGATAAGAAGCAGCTCTGGCTTACAGTAACAGATGTGGAGACGTCCCTGCCTCATTCACTTTACCTCTCTTCAGGGTCCTGCTGAACTCCATTGAGGGAACAGTTGAGGGAACTAGTATAAACTAGCTTTGATTTTACTTCTCTTTTATAGCAATACTTGGATTTGTGGCAGTTCTGTATCTTCAGAGGAGTGGGCCACGTTGCTCCTGAAGTGGGATGATCCGGCAGCAGGACAGTGGGTAGGAAAAGCTCTTGCAGCCACTCCATTGTGAGCATTGCCTTCCCATTGGGTTGGAGCATTGTGCTTGGGTTGAATGGAGACATGGGAGACAAAGCTTTACAGGTAAGGTCCTACAGGAGCCACTGCTTTTTACATTATCTCAATCATTCTTCTCAGACTGTCACTGTTCCTATCAATAAATGTGCTTTTGTCTCTTCGAAGACATTCAGAATTTTGGAATAATTCCTCACTTTTCTCTCCAAATAGCATCATTTAAAGTAAGAGTAGCAGAACAACATTCCTGCCAATCATGAAGAAGCTTTTTCAATAATTTAAAGACAAATAGCAATAGCTGTCCTGCCTCGCTCTGTTTCCTCTTCCCACAGTGACTGCTACAACACAACAATCACCGCTACTAGACATTTGATTCCCTCATTACATTATTTTTGCTGAAAGATGTGACTGTATCTCAGAGGGGTGAGTCATGGGGATTCAAGTGGGTTTTATTGTCAGGAAAATTACAGCTAGCCCTCCCCGATACTTCCTGAGCTCTGACTGCATTTTGTTAGAATTTACTGTGAGGCATGTGCTTTTGCAGTAGCTGCCTCAAGCCCCTTGCCATTGTATAAAGGGAAACTTGTTTGAAAATTATATTGCTGTAAGGTTTCTAACCACATGCCTGCTGCCATGCCCACATTGAAGCCCTCACTGTTGTGCCAGCAGAACTGGATTAAGACATGGTGGGAGCCAGTGAGCTGTTCTTTAAAAATATGTATTTTTCAAGCCTCTTAAAAAATGCTGGATCATCAGAAAAGAGCAATGCTGGGGTGTTGAGGGCAGAGTTGAGGAAGGATGATGGGACAGGAATGCTGAGAATGGATTTTAACTGTAAAAACTTCATAAAACCATGGAGAGAGATTTCTGCCAGCCTTAATGGTTTGTAGCAGCACCGTGAGCTGGCTGTTCTATTAATTCTGGCTCAGGTGTGAACAGGAGCTTTCTGGGGATAAGCAAGGAGGAATGGGTAGGCATTGGAAGACCAACAGCATTCAAATGGTGCGTAGCTGCTCTCACGTTACAGAGTAGCTAACAAGATAGGTATTTTAATATCAGCCTGTATCATCCCATGAAACTCACTGCCTCAAATCAAAAGCAACTGCAGGCACAGACATCATATTTCTTATGTAGAAAAGAATCTAGTTATAACTGAAATAAGTTATAACTCAGGTTTGCTTTGTAGTGAAATTAAGCCCAAAGAGCTTGTGAACAAAGACCTTGATTGCAAAATTGATTTAAAACTGAGTAAAGTACATCTACTGGCACAATTCTATTTTAGCATTTCAGACAAGACCCCAAATGCCAACATTTCTAAGGCAATTTGTCCAAGGAAGAAACACCCCTTTTCAGTTAATGAACCATTTTATAATGTGCTTAGTATTATTAACTTTCATTATAACTTTCCTATGATACACATATAAGGTGACCATCATCAGCTAGGAAGTTATCACTCAAGTTATATGTCATCAACATTATAAATGTCATAAATTTCAAAAGTTCACTCCTTTGCTCACTTCTCAAATTTACCTACTTGATCCATTTTGAAATGGTTCCTACTTTAAGTTTGTGTTTCTTACTGAATGTTGAAGCAAACTCTCCACTGTGTTTGCTAAATTTCGTTGTTGCAGTCTGGTGGCTTTTACTACTTTCATTTAACATTCACTTGAACAAAAGAGTAAATTGGGCAAAACAGTGCTAAAACTGGAAGCTGCAACATGGTTGCATGTGGTTATGTAATAAGCGGCCTTATAAAGGAGTAGCAAAGCTAGGAACCAGGGAAGGTAGACATGATCTGTCTGTTTGCTGGAGATGAACTTCCTTCTGCCTCAAAATCATACCTGACCTGAAAGATATCCACACAGCGGAACAAAAGGAGTTTTAAAATGTAAAAATTAAAAATTCCTATGGCAATTCCAGCTTTGTGATGGCTTTTTTCTTCATGATTTCCTACTATTCATATTTATGCAGGTTTTTATCAGCACTGGGCATTGCGTTAGTCTGGCACAGCAAATTGTACATAGGAGGAGGGATTGCACTGGAGAAAATAAAATGTTAATGATGATGATTTAGGTTTTCCCAGGATTCCCATATGCACTCTCATTATCACTGCTGCCATCATTCAACTACTGAGCTCTCCATGCTGTGATCATTGATGCCTCTGCATCTGAAGTAGGTAGGATATTACAGTGAAGAAATTTCTTGAAGAGAATGTGAATCCAAATTGCTTTTCCTTTATAAAATCATTCTGAAAGAATGCAGTCCCAAAATTCCAAAAGAACAGCTCTTCTATGATACCAAAAGAGGAAGACGGTTGCATTGCTCAATAAGAAACCCCTTGACAAAGACAAGGAGGTGGGAGTGAGTGCTTGAATATTTCCTGTGCTGAGGTACCTCAGGTTTCACGGGGGTGTTGTAAGGTGACTTGTGTAACTTGTGGGTAGTCTGGCCAGCACCTCATCATGGAGATGCCATCTGATAATGGCCCAACCTGGCTAAGCCAACTTAATGGCAAGTCGCCTTTGAGAGCCCTCCTCCACCTGCACCCTTCTCTGTGTTTCTAACACATCCCATATGCTGGCCCTAGTGCTCTTTGGAGCCGCAGCCAGTCACATCAGAGAGCTCAGCCAGCAGAAAACTAAGCCTACAAAAAAAGCAATGAGTTTTATATCACTCAAGTTTTCTGCACTGGATTCTTTATGGATTGATGTACATCACTGGGAAAGAGCTGGCAGGAAGCGTGGCTGGCAGGCAGGAGGGAGAGCAGGACCTCTTTCATCTGTAAGTTTGGCTTAACTGAATGACAGAACTATGGGTGGAGTTTCCCCAAGACACTGACTTTGGCAGAGAAGCTCTTCTAAGAAGTGCCTGCCCTGCTCCATGCCAGCTGATTGTTCCTATCCTTGTGCTGCAGTTCACAGAGGCCTGTGCAATCATCCTTAATAAGCTAGACTTAAATTGGGCTGTAGCTCAAGGTACTTATCTTCTCACACGATAGCAGAGGTGATGAGCTGTCACATAAGACCAGAAGTGAGTAGCTGGAGGATGTAGGGCAGGAACTTCTTTAACCCATGTGGTTGCTGGGGCGAGTCTTTCATGAAACAACATTTGGAGGGTTCTCAGTGGATCACATTCCTTGAACTCATCAGTGCTTGCAATTCCTCTGCACTTATTAATGAAAGAAAATGCTTTGCGTGGCAGCTACAGCAGTAGATTTCATTTTCTCCACAGAAAATGTTCTGATGGGGGAACAAATCAATAGACACTATTACAGCATAGCATTGTGGCTTGTATGTGGTACCACAGTTGTACATCATTCAGTCTTGCAGGGTAGGCAGGCACCACAGAGGGGACCTGATACAATTGCAGTACAGTTACCAGGGCTTACTACTGCCACACATCTGCTTTGCAGAATAGAGCCAGGCAGATATGTTCAATATAGACTCACCAGTTCATGTTACAGCACTTCAAAATCCATTGCATTAATCATGATTTAGGAATAAACAAAAATTCTATTTCTTCCGTGCTGGCGATAAGCCATCATTTATGTTGGAGAAAAAAAATACTTAAGAGTGCTTACGTTTAGACTTCAGCCAAAGTGCCCAAAGGTGTGGTCTTCACAGGCAATCTCAGTGTTTCACTGGGAGTTTGTGTTCAAACAAGTCTCTAAAAGAGAAGCTTCTGATGCAACCATATGACCTGCAGAGCTGGTGTCTGAGGCAAGGACCAGTCACCATAACTAGCTATCTCCATCACAGCTGGTGTAGGAGACAAGTGAGCTTTTTGGTCCTCTCCTGCTGAGAAACTTTAATAAAATCTTTTATCCATAAAACATTTTCTGCCTGGAGAGTGTGCCCAAGTTCAAATATTTATTCACTATTTAAAGCAAACTCTCCCATCCTTGTATGTTGGAATTGCCCAGCTCACAATGCCCTGTCTTACTGCAACCAAGACAAAATGTATAACGGATTTTGGCAGATCCTGTCACAGCTCTGCCAGTATCTAAAGGAGACTAATACTTCTGCTAAGAAAAGTTATGAAGAACTTCACACATATGATTGCTTATTCTAATAATAAGGCACACACAAGTATGATGGAAAACATTTTCTTTCTGAATTAATTTGTTGTATAAATAGTGCTGTGTGGAGCAACAAAGAAGCCATTCTAATGTAAAAATGTCAGTCCTCACACTGAATGTGTAGTTTCAGTTATCTGATTATATAAAAGGAGAGAACTGTAAAACTCCACAATATTTGTTTAGCCATAAGGCTGAATCCCATACAACTTTCCTAGTCATGCACACATTCATGTTTCTTTTATATCCCTTAATGTGTGCTGCATTTTATAGCACAGTTTGTATAATGTGTAGTTTTGATTTACTGTATGATTTCCTGAACATAGAGCAATCCCAAAATAAGTGCTGTTTTGTGGGCAGCAAAGTATTTGAGCGCAGCTCACCATTTCCAACGTGTCAACTAGAGCTATTATGCCACTATTAATGCCATATTCAGAACTCTTATTCTGTCCTTTACATTTTTCTAAGACTGTATTTAGCTTTGGTAAATGTTTCCCATGTGTCTTTGAGTGATAGTCCATCTTTTGATGTTTATATTTGCCATCTGGAGATGTCAGCTTTGTTCTACAGAAGAGCTATGAGATGGTGTAAGTAAATCTCAAGAAGTGGAAAATAATGTATTTAAAAGGCTTACAATCAAATGTACCCATAAATAGCTTAGGAAAAAATGAAAGTTTTGGTTATGTGTAATGGTGTGGACATATTTTTTGCTAGGTCACTCTGCTATCTGGATTTATTTTTTTATGCTATTGCAATAAGTAAGCCAAAAGAATTGTAAGTGAAGTATAATAGAGAATGAATATATACTATAATTTTAGCATGTTCTATTTGTGCATGTGGTCAAATATTGGACATGTTCAGGCTCATGGTTCTTACTGTACTCCTTACACTGAGACAGATTTCAAGGTTTTCATGGATTTTTCATACAACAACTTTTGTGGAGATATTTGAATAAAGTATGATTTACCTGTAAAGTATAGAAACAACTCCTGGGTTTCTTGGACAGGCAGGTGCAAGAATTATTCTTATGGCTGTTTCCATTACTATTCATACTTGCAACAGTTTGCACACAGGATCTCTATTTCCTTGTACTCAGCTACAACGCAGATGAGTATCAGAAGAGATTAAATATAACTGTGGAAAGGCTGTAACCTCCTGTTACGCTGCAGTAGGTTTGTTCTGCCACCAGCTACTGCAGGATAACCACTAACATGAAATTCCAGTCTTGGCAGGTAAAAGCTTTCCAGCTGAACTTCATAATTTCCATAATGTAGAATATTTGAAGCTATAGCCACATTAAATAGAATGAGACACAACCTGTGGTCATAAACCACAGAACAATTAAAACTCAGTCCCTAGAAATGTGTTAATGTTCTTTCCAGTTATTTATGCTGCTGAGATAGGCAGGGCCATATACAGTACTCAGAAATGATACACATTCATCTATGTTTATATCACTGGGAAAGGCACTGCCATCTGCCCTTAGCAACTCTCTCTCTCTACGCTTTGCTCTTTGTAAGATGAGCCTGGCTTCAATGTCATGTTAAGATTTATCGGTAGCGATCTGCTTCGAGTTGTTTTCTGGTCACCAGTAGTTTGTTTGGATTCCCTTTTCTCTTCACTGTTGTCTAGTGCCACTGCGGAAGCTGGGCTCAGAGTTATTTTATACATCATTAGCTCAGCAGTACAGGGGACGATTACTTTCCCATAGAAAAGTAATTCTTTCTCAGAAGATATATGTAAATCTTGGCTGCTGCAAATTTCCTTGAAAGCTGAATACTCAGGATTTTATTCTTCTCTGCCTCACACCTCTCTCTGTCATTTATACTCCTGCCAAAGAATGCTCCTGAATCAGCAGCATCTCACACTGCCTCTTCCAACGTTTGAGGCCACCTGCTATTGTAATCCAAATGCCCTTGTACGCAAGCCTTATTTACTTATTTTAATGTAATGTCAAGTTCATTTCCTTTAATGACCAAAAGTTGGTAGTGTGGCTTAGTCCTGAAAAGGAATGATACTACAACCCTTGCTGCATTACAGAGAGTAACATGGGCAGAGGCCCAGCTGGGTGGCAGCCAGCTCCTGACTCTGGCATTTGAAGTCTGGGAAGCTCCAAGGTGAAACATAATCGGCCACGCTCAAAAACTAGAGGCCATAAATAGAATAAAACAAACAAACACATTCAGAAAAATGAGGGCTGCAAGAGCTGGGCACTCTTCCTATTTCTTTGACAAAGTCATCATTTCATTTGTATGTTAATGCGAGTTCCAGCCTCAACACTAACCTCTCCTCAGCCCAATGAGTGCTCATTTTTCTATCCTATTCCTTCTTGTGATGTACTTCGCTTAAAGATATGGGTACATTCCCGTTAGAGTTTATGAGTTTGATTTGTAGAATGATTTCTCCAAAGTTCTATTCTGTTCCTGCTTTGCAGGTGGTCTGATGCTGCATCCATGCCTGCTGCTAACAGAGAACACCATCTTGCAGGGAGCCAGGTATGTTGTAATAACAGCAAAGTTGTCAACTGTCCCTTCACACCCCAAACGCTTCAGTGCTTACGTGGGCCCACATATGTGCTAGTGTTCATTAGCACAGAACTCCATTAACCAAGCTGTCAGTCTGACTCAAAACATTTTATATTCAATTTTTTATCTTTATGCTCTCCAGTTTGTCCACCTTTCATTTCTCTGCCCATTGTTATCAAGACCAGCACCTTCTCAAGTAGTCCGGAAGAACCTTAGTGACTTTTTTGCCTTCCATCATTTACGTTTTATTTTAATTATAATGTTATTTATTTCCATCTTCCTGCACTATAGCAATATCAATGAAACAATGTATGTCCCACCCAGATAATGGAGAATGGCTCCCCCCTGTTACTAATCTGAGTTATTTATGAAATTCCATTTGTGTTTGCTCTATTTAATGGCTGAACCCATTACCTTCCAGGCAAAGCTGCAGACTTATTAAAGCTTATCTCCCTTGGGCCTAATTCCCTTCTGTCTTGGTTTCTTGTTAGTCATTTATACTTGCGCGAAGTGTACATCAAATGTTAAGATGAGCATATGTTTGGGATTTGGTAGCACTTTACCTGCATTTGCAAAAATCTACTGTGACCCAAAAGTCATATCATCAATACTGTACTTCTGATCAAAGGTGTCTTACAATGTGTCCCCACTTGCAGGGGTCACTGGGATGCCTGTATTGAACAAATGTCCTGGCCACCCTTCCAAGTGTACACCAGCCCTGAAGGACTAGACACATCACAGCAGAGAATCAGGATTCTTACCAATGGAAACCAAGCTGGTAAGACCTAGAGCAACACTTCCACAAGCGCTTCAGAGAAATTTATGCATGTAAGTCTCCATAAAGGACTGCTTAGACTGAGAATTCGAAGGGGGAAGGGAGTGCCATGGTGAAATTGTCTAAGGAGTGAGCGAACCTTACAACCAATGGGTTCCTACTCTGGAGGACAGGTCCCAGGTCTTGGCTCCACTAAGGGAAGTATCAAGGCACTACTAATTACAGGTATTCCTTTCTCTGACATTTGTCACTACACCTGCCAGTGTTGCTGCAGGCTGCCCCTTTGGTATGTCAGCTTAAAAAAGTAATGCGGAAAGGGGGGTGGGGAGGAAAATGTACTGACTTGTCAAAGCTGGAGCAGTTTCTGAATCACTCCCCAGAAAGCTGGGTTGTCCATCCCTGTGTGT
>WAAB01001434.1:31556-61583 GCA_013389865.1 Piaya cayana | reverse complement strand
TTGTCTGAAAATGAAAGAAAGAGCCTGATGCTTTTTTTTTTTTCAAATGTAACAATTTTACTCAACAAAACTTTCCTACCAACGTGCCAGCAAATCAGCCCGGTGCTTATCAAGGGTAAAGATTGATCATTAGGGTGTTTCTCTAAATCTGTATCTGTGTGGTTGAGGCCATATCGCATCTTTTCCAGAATTGGAAGCACCCTTACCCAGTCAGTATCTTTGCTACTTTCAAAATCCTCTCCCAGCATCATTCCAGCGGGAGCTGCAAGGGTTGTCACAGTGACGAGCACTGAGCTCCCTGACAGCGGCTCGCAGAACCGAGAACTGGCACCAGGAGAAGCTTCAGCCCTTTAGGAATAGACAGTCTCGGGGCAACCATCCCGTGTACAGAGACCTGATGCAAACAAACCCTATCAGCAACATCCAAGGAATATTACTTCATAACTGGTGAGGCTGAGTCAGCTCTCTGGTGGCTCAGGGCACATCCAGGGTGCTCAGCTTCATCCCTGCCTCGATGACCATTATCCTCATCATTCCAGGAGGAGGCAAGCGGGGAAGCAGATCTGGGGACAGAGGCTGTGATCTTGAGAGGCACAGGAGAGCCAGGCATGCTGCTTTCCCTACAGAAAACCAAGTAGGAAGGACCACTCCACCTGCAGCCCCATGGCAAACACGCAGACCTCCCCGGGGCACAGCAGCAACAAGGTGCGCTAGAGAAGGAAAAGATGCTAGAGCACCCAGCTGCCCATGCTTGTGGTGGGGCAGCAAGATAATCTAATGACAATAAATGACTGAGAAATGGGTGATGCCGCCTGTTGAGACCATTCTCCCCATGGCCGTCAGGTTCCAGCTGCCTGCTCTCACCCAAGCACCCATCGGGGCTACGACTGCCAGCCTTGCAAGTCCTGGTCAGGTCCTAGAGGAAGGCAACAGGGCTAGAAACAGTTCATCCCTCAGACACTCAAACCAGATCGCCGAGCACAGCGGCTTGCAGAGCAGCCCTTGCTTTACTCAGCCAGAGCTGCTGCCTAAAATAGAAACGCAGTCGCTGCCAGCAGTCTATACATTATGTTATATATATGTCTCAGCTGATGCGAAAGAAGGGGAAGGCACTAAACCACACGGGACCTTCCACATGGGCACAAATAGACTTTTCTGCTCTTGGAGTCTGCTATGCGGGGAGCTGCAAAATCCCCTCAAAGAGAACCTCCACCAGGCTGCAGGCAGCTCGTTCAACAGTTCCCTGGCACGCGCCTGTCCCTCCGACGGTTCCCAGCAGCAAGGTTCAGAGGCAAACATACAAGCCGGAGACCAAGCAGCATGCCTGCCTGCCCTGAGGAATCTGAGGAGGCAACACAGCCAGGGCCACGAACAGGGGAGCTGAGCTTTGCTCCTGCTCCCAGCTCCCCTGCTAACCCCCATCCCACCGCTGTGGGCTCTGCTTCCCTGGCTCTGGGATGGGAGCAGGGGCACCACATCCTTATGACATTTTCTGTACGAAGAGGTTGAGATCAAGACCCTCCTCTTTCAATACCCCACACAGGTGCTCCTTCGCCCCCTAAGGCCTCTTGAATTCGAGTGGTAAACTTCCCCTCCTGCCCAACACGTTCACCAACAGGGAGAGATCTGCGGGCTCCCTGCACCCAGCTCAGATCTCCGAGTGAACGCGCTGTCAGAATGATGTTCCCAAAAATGCCAGAGCAATACTCTACAAAAGCTGGAAACAAGCGGTCAGAGCTGCACGGTCCTTTGCTGGTGAGAGGAACAGCAGGGTTAGAGACAACCCGACCACCTCTGGGTCCTTTCAGATTAAGATTCACTTCCACTCAGGAAAGAAATTCAACCATAACCAACACAATAAGAAAAACAAATTATGGTGCTTGCAGCAGGTCTTCCTCCAGGAGCATCTAATTTGAGTGAGAAGTATCGATCACTACAGTTTGCCGTCAACAACAGCTCCAATGAGCAAAAGCCAACACGGGGACAGCTGTGCCGTCCCCCTGCACCACCAAGCCCCTGCCGCCTGAGCAACGCTTCGAAGCTACGGGACACCTCAGGAAGGGTAGAAACAGGACCAAGATTGGTCTTGGCTGTGCCTCAGTGATGAGTTCTGACATTCCTCTTCTACAGCTGGGAAAGAGGAGGCAACGGGGAGTGCTCAAGGCCATAGAGAACATCAGTTGCAAAGCCAGGACCCGGCGGAACCATCCTCTGCCAACACTGTAACTCTCAACCAAACCCCCTCTTCACAACAGGACAAATATTACACAATTATTAATATTTGGGAGTTTTCCTCGAGCTTTCTAGCTTCTGACTCCACACATTAAAGACAAATCCCTGCCTTTTATCAAAACGTTTTGCGTATTATTTCACTGGGAGAGACACTTTGAGCACGGTTATCACCCCAAGTTGAGAAAGATGCACATCGTGAATGCAAAATACAGACACCCCCCCCTTCTCCCCAACACAGAAGCAGTATTAACACAGAGCACACACAGGACAGGCAGGACACATACTCACATGCAAGCGAGCAAGCTCTGTGCACAGAGAGCACTGATCTCCCATCACAACCAGCATCCATCAAACACAGAAACCAAGGAGACCACCAACCAAATGGAATGGACAACACAGGAGAGGGGTTCTAGTCACGAATCAAAGCAAAACAAACTGAAAGAAAAACCAAACTTACATGGATTTTTGGCAATTTTCCTTCAGACATTATACACAGCAGCGGGGCTGTGTACTGAATACCTGATCCAAAAAGAAATATAACCACATTATGCAAACAGATGGGGGCAGGAGTCAGGTGAACATGCAGCTCTTAACAACATTCATCTAGGGGATGAGAAAGCACCTCTGCATTCCCACAGAAGGGCTCGGATCTTCATTCACTACAAAGCAAAAGCCAGTGCCGCGCTGCTGTCATCCCGGGGGAAAATCCAAATGGCAGGACAGAAAAGAGTCATCGCGTCAGAGACCTCTAAGCTGTCCCGTCCCCCTTTTAACTTGTCATGGGAGGTTTAGAACAGAGGTGGGTAAATATCCAAGGTGGGGGAGGAAAGCCTTTAAAAAACCGAAAGGAAACCCTCTTAGCAACCTTAAAGAAAAGAGCAGTAAAATCACAGTGACCGCAGGGATAGCAGGGAGCATCCCAACACAGATGCTTTCTCTGAAGCATCCAAAGAGGGAGAAATGAACCCTCTCCCCGTGGCAAGAAGGGTGCCTGAGTCTTTAAGACGGCGCGTTGCCGCTCAAGAGGAATGGACTTTTTATGGACTGTGTGAAACAGGGTTGCTATGATACAGTTAGAGGCTTTTCCATGAATCCTGTGGCAAATAACATTGAATCCTGCTTAAGCAGACAAACAGCAAGGCAGGGCTCCCACCATCAGCCCTTAGCAAACACACAGGAGCAATCACGGAAAGATTTTATGCATTACAGATTTTCTACTTGCATACAAATGAATTTTTTTTTTTTTGTCGGGGTTGTATTTTCCAGAGGGTCAGCGCTTTGGTCTATCAAAAGGAATGATCCCTCTTCCCCATCCCTGGCCTTGAGCATCCCCACAAATGGGACGAACTGAACATGTTGGGGTGAGTTATGGGGCCAAACCACCCCAACCGTGACCAGCCCCACGTGTGACCTGGATCGTCCCACGGAGCTTCAGGAGAAGGAAAGCTCGGCTCTATGTAGATGTTTTATAGAGTGCAAATGACACCCCAAATTTTGCAAGCACAGTCACTTAGAAGGAACGTTGTCGCCCCAAAAAGCTGCTAATGCAGCCTGTCACGCATCGAGCCGCTCCTGAAATGCACAGCAAGACGGAGTTGTTTAACTCGCTAATCGCTCCTGCAAACCAAGCGGTTCCAGGCTCCACTGCAGGCTCGGAAAAATGGAAAAATGCAGGTGCAAAACTACACAAAAGGGGTTGAGACAAGCGGCTCAAGGCCTCTTTGAAAAGGTGGCCACTGAGGACCGGGGCTGGGAAACAGGGATCAAATGAAACATGCAGAAACTCCAGCCCTTCCTCACTTCTCAGGATTTTTTTCCTCTCTTTCCCCTCAAAAATCCAACGGGAAACCTGATCTAACAGGAACGGTGCTGCCGCAATAACAAAGTTTCCTGCTCCCAACTTTCATGCTCATATTGCTCGGCACAAACCTGCGTCCTTTGACTCCACCAGCTTTTGTGGGAATAACAGCTCAGAAAGTTGTAATAAAACAACATTAATTCTCTCAAGCACATTCCATCACGGGGGAAAAAAAATAAGCTCTCAGTGATTTTTTTCCCCGGTAGCTGAGTGTGCACAACAGCCTCGTCCTCCCCATGCACCCCCTGAGCTGGAGATGCCCCAGCACCACCCAAACCCACCGATGGAACCAGGAGGGGCTCTCACAGCCATCCCAACACATGCCCTAAAACCCACCGTCCCGTACACCCCTCTCCCAAATACCACCTGAGAAATCCAAGCTCTGGATCGAGGAATGCACTTTCCCACACTAGAAAGCCAAGTCAAAGACCGAGCATTCCTCGTAGAAATCATATTGAAAGGTAAACCTTCAAGCCAGAGAGCTCATCGTGAGGAAAATAAACATTCAGACACAAGGGCATCCCGGTTTTAACCCCCCGGTTTGTTTGGCATTGTTTTCTCGTGGTTCTACCCTTACTCCTCCAAATCACTATGTCGCTTAAACCTGGTCTGCTGAAAGGACAATTTGGGCTCCTATTTGACTGATTCCTTTTCCTTTGCCCATTTATTACATTTCCAGGAGATTCTGCAACCCACAAAACTAACGACATATGATAGCTAATAGGGAAAGGAAGCAAATTTCAGCTATTTCACAACTCAAACCACCCTGAGAATCAATTTATATTATTTTTTCAAAGCAGCTTCATTCCACCTCTTGGGAAGTGAAGCCGATACCTCTTGCGCCGAGAGCTACAAGTGAAGAGGGGGAAAGAGAATCTTCCCTGTGCTTTCATCACGGAGTCTTGGCTTTCCCAGCCATTAAAATGGGCTACTGCCAGTAAACATTTCTTGTCAGCTTGGGGGCTGATTGTTACCACCCCGGGACCCAGGCAACATTTTTTTTCTCATGCATTTACAGCTAAACCCACTTTGAAAGTGCCAGATTTGCAGCATTTAACTCAATTTCCAGTCATGCCACCAGCCAAAATTGGCTCCTGAGCCTAGGTATGCATTTAACTCACAGGCTCTCACATGAAATAACTCTCTGTCTCCATCTCCAAGCTCCAGCTACGTCTTTATGAACCAGTTCCACGATGGGGGTTTTTGCCTGATTAGTAGTGGACATCCAAAAAACCAACAGACAGCTGCAATTAGCACGCACGAGTTCATTTATCACGGCGATAGAATGTATCTTAATCATATAATTCCAGTCAACATCAGCAAGAGACGGCAACATTTCCAAACTGTGACTTTTTTTTTTTTCAGTTTGAGCAACTCTGA
Organism: Piaya cayana; assembly: GCA_013389865.1. Lineage (NCBI taxonomy): Eukaryota > Metazoa > Chordata > Aves > Cuculiformes > Coccyzidae > Piaya > Piaya cayana. Next base: position 56,113 of record WAAB01001434.1, on the reverse strand, counting down.
TTTTTGAGAGGGGAAAATATTAAAAATCCGTACGGTTTCTAAGAGCTGCATTTTCAAGAGGAATAACAGAAACACAGCAAACCCATAATTTCAAGAGGAAAAGGCACTACTCTTTTCAGCCATTCCCTTCATGTTGTCTCTCAACTTCACGCACGCAACTACCCCCCCAGCTCTGCTTCCGAGCTGTAAACATTGCAATTTTGGTCCAGACATCTTCAAGCAGAAGGACCTCTAACTACCAGACACCTTTCCAGCGAGCCTATAATATACAACTTAGCACTTCATTTGCAAGAAAATCAATGTAAATAAAGTCACGATAACCAACCCTTCTCAAAATCCTGTTACCCTTGAGGTGGGTAAAGATTTTTCTGACATGCATTACCCCAAATGATATAGATATATACACAAAAACACGAGGGGAAAGAAAGGCAAAATGACATTTCTAGAGAAATCAAAGCAAAACCCTGCCCCTCCGTATCTGTTGCTTTAGCAAAGAAAAATGAAGCATGCATTCCCCTTTTTATCTTTGATCCCTCCTTCCCAATTTGCAGAGATGTAAACCACACATAAACAGAAAAAAAAAAAAAGCCCAGCAGGTTACATTCCGGTCCCTCTCCCATCTTTAAAGAAAGAACCTAGGCTACATAAAGGTGGACGTAGAATTTGGAGGCTTGGGGGCTCGATATTGAGAAATCAAGTCAGATCATCAAGGCAACACAGATAAATGAAGTAAAGAGAATTCCTCTCCCTTGTTCTCTTTGTGGCTGAATGTTATTTTAGCAAAGATTTAATCCTTTAATAGGATTTCTCGTTCCCCCCACACTTAAAAACGTCCAGAGCTCGATTCGATCGCACACATCACCACATCTCACCTGGCAGCTACATGGTTACTCGCACAGACATCACACATTAACTGCTTGCTAGAAATCGCACACAAAATGACTTATCGTTATTAACTCGAGTCTCTGCTTTAAAGGCAGCAAAACAACACAGCCGGCGCTTACCACAGACAGATATTTTCACTCTGCTGCTAACTAAATATTGACAGCTCTATCTCGCTAGCACAGAATGATACATGAATGGATTACTGCTATTTATCACATTTAAAACCCAGGCAAAAGCAGCTACACTTACAGGCATACTTAAAAGACAAGACATGACAAAAGATTTAGGGAGAGATAATATACCAACGTCATACATATCACAGCGAGGCCATGTTGAAGCTCAACGCGTTTCCCCCCTCAGTAAGAAATCTCTCTCTCTCTTTCTCTCTCTCTCTCGCCTTTCTCTCTCTCTCTCCCGCTCTTGCTCTCTTGTTGAATTGCTAGTGGTAGTAGTAGCCCCCAAACAGCTCAGGAGAAAAAATCCATTTAACGAGTGCCCAGGAAGAACATGAGTATGACATTCACAAGCAATAGCACCACAATCACTGCAAAAACGACCACCGTTTGAACATCCAAGGTCATGGTGCAATGCAGAACACTGTAGTGTTCGAGATGTGGGGCTGGCAGATTTGGAGAAGTCAACCTCTGCTCTGTAAGACTGTCCATACATCCACCATGCTAGAATAGAGGAGAAAACTGTTCCTGGTTTTGGTTTTGTTCGGAATGCTTTGTGCTCTGCTTTAAGTTTATCCCCTATCTGCTGTCTCTAGCTCACGCTGGAGCCCGCTAAGTGAAGCATCATCACAACCAGTGAGCGCTTAAGATGCAAAATCCTTCCTTTAGGAAACGAAAGCCAGCGCTGTCTGCGAGCTTCTCTCTCTCTCTCTTCCCCCCTCTCTCTCCCGGTCTCTCTCTCGCTGGCTGGCTTGCTTTTTAATTCGTCAAGCCAGTGCAGATAAGAAGCCTGTGTGAGTGTGACAGCTCTGCAAGCTGCTGCGGCTGCATCTCTCGGTGCGAGGCGGACCCTTTCGCATACTAATCAGCTCCAGTGACCAGGCAGCGAAGGAATCCTGGCTGTCAGTCAAACGCCAAAGGAAGCGCTAGCTCCATAAATACGCAAGTCTTCCGCCCGCCGTGGCAGCGAGCGCCATGCAGGCATCTTTTTCCCCTTGACTTTGGTGGCAGTTCGGCAAACAGAGCTGTGCAGGGAGGTCGGGAAGCCGGCGTCACTGTCTGCTGCCAACGCTGAGCTCCGGGAAGGCGTCTCTGGGCTTTCTGTGCGACGCAGATCCCGTTCCTCACTGCCTTTGTACAGCGGGGAGACGTCTGTGCCGCCTGCGCTAAGCTTCGGATGGGAAATAATAAATGCCAGCAAAAAGAGCCAGTGCTGCTAGGAGCTTGCTCAGACCAGGTAGGGGAGCAGGAGAATGAACGGGGAGGCAAACCAGCCAAAATAGCTAAAAAGGCAACCCCTGGGAATTTGGGAATTCATTGTGAGCTTGTGAGGTGGGAATTCTGTAGGGGGAATCACTTTTTAGCTCTGTACAGCACCGTGCACATCACCCCATCAGAAATCTATCCCATAGCCTGAACTGCATTGGGTTTCTCCATGCAAAGGGTTAAACTGAATTCTGATTCTACAGATAGAGATGTATAAAATGGGGGGCTGGGGAGAGGACAGACGGACGACAACGATGACCCACGCAAGACGGGGGACCTTCATTCCTTGTGCAGCAGCCAGAAAAGCTCATTCCTACATTAAATTCACATCCAGACTCAGGGTTTATGGTCCAGGTGCCAGTTGCTATAGCAAATCTCATTCTTAGATCCCAGAACCAACAGTTTCCTTAGAGAGGCATCACATACACACACACAAAGATGTGCTCAGCTGGAAAAAGAAAATGATTTTACAGACAAAGACAACCACGGAGATGTTGCCAGTCGATAGGCATTATACACTCAAACGTGCACCCAGAGGCTGATCACCAGCACCTTCCAAGAAACCTGCTACCTTCGAGCACATCCAGGACATTGACACAAGTCAACAGGTACCACACAAGCACTTATTTTGTTCTTCAGTAGCAAAAAAAATAGAGTTCATGGCAACTTTACTGTTTAAAGTGGAACAAACAGGGCCTGGAGCTGGCTCATAGCCTTTCTTCCCATCACGTCACCATCACATCTCTTTGGTCACCGGCATCTGGGGAAGGGACAGGTGGGATTATGTTTCTATCCGACCACTCAAACTGACACTAAACTCAGCTGCTTACCGCGAGGCTTATTTTATTTTGCTTCTTTTGCTATCTGGGTTGCTGGAGGGTTCCCTCCAAAGGAGCAGGTTCTTCACTATCTGCCCCCAAGGAAGAAACCACATCAGGGGAGTGAGGACCGAGTCTTCCCAGTGTCCTCCCTCCTCGACCTCTGCTGAGACCCAGTGGTTTGTGCGAGACTGGCGTTCATCCAAGGCAGCATCCTCCTCGTTCCCGATCAGCTTTGCAGCATGTGTGGGCCACGATGCCGCAGCCGCAGAGGGTGGGTTGTGTTGAGCGGCGTTAGAAATAAGCATGGTTTGGGTTAATATGGTGGCTTCCTTTCCCCTCTTTTTCTTTTGAATGACAACCAAAAGCCAGAGGCTGCCTCCAGAAATGAAGACCCCCTGCTCTGTTCAAGCAGAGGATTTTGCATTCAGGGGAACAGGAGAAGGTGATTTTTCACCTGCTTATTTACAAGGAAGCTGCTTTCACCCTGCCCCAGGCAGCCCCTTAGCACACATGCCAGGCTGTGCCCGGGTGATGGATCTGCCTCACCACCAGCTTCCAGACCTGCATCTCCCATCCAGAGTGCATTTTTAGGAGAGTCGCTCTGTCTAATGCAATTTTAGACTAATTAAAATAGCAAACGTGTAGTAGATGTGGAGTATCGATTCTTCTTATGAATCCTTTCTCAAAACAACACAGGCAATTGTGCAAAACCCAAGCCTGAACTCCCACAGTTGTCCAGGAAATTCAAGTTTCTGTCTCAGTAACAACAGTGACCTCTCCAAAACACATATTTAAGCTGAAAGAGAGGAGATTGAGATGAGATCTTAGGGAGAAATGTTTTGCTGTGAGGGTGGGGAGGCCCTGGTGCAGGTTGCCCAGAGCAGTGGTGGCTGCCCCATCCCTGGAGGGGTTCAAGGCCAGGTTGGATGGGCCTTGGAGCCCCTGATGCAGTGGGAGGTGTCCCTGCCCATGGCAGGGGTGGAACTGGATGTGCTTTCAGGCCTTTTCCAACCCAAACCATTCGATCATTCTGTAATTCTACAACAGGTTCAAATACAGAGGCATCTTTATGGCTGATTAATTAAATGTTTCCCCTAAACAGCAGTGAGTACAGAAGGAGCCTGGGTCTAGACTCCAGCCTCAGATTCAGCCTCATTTCCACAGAAAGCCCAGTGGAGATGTTCTACGTGTCCACAGACACCCCACAGGCCTGCAGACACCTCCATAAACACAGCCCATTCCTTGCCTTGTCCTGTGCTTTTCGTATCCCCTCAACACCAAGAACAGCAACCCCCCAGCACGGTGCCAAGGCAGATTCCTCTGTGCCTTTGTGTAGAGACAGGAGATCCAAAACCAGGCAGGTAGAAGCAGCAGAGGCCTAAGAAATATCCAGAAAAAAAAAAAAAAGATGCAGCAGCTCTCACACATGCTCAATAGCTACTTCCGTAGCCGAAAAAAGAGGATTTCACGACTGTGATGTCCCTGGCAGGTCTCAGGCAGTCGTTCTGCAAGAGCTGAGCCACTCACAGCACAGGGGAGGGCAGCGATTATAAATAGAGGCAGCGAAGCCAGCCCCCTGCCTGAACTGCCAGCTGCAGGCAGGAGGTCCCCGCTACCCAGCTCGCCACGTAGGGCTTGTGCGTCAGGAGCCGCTGCGGACCCCACAGCCCGAGGAGATGGGAGAGGGACACGCGGCGCTTGCGGCATCTGGGAGCTTCTGGCTGCAGCATCTCTCCTTCACAGAACGATCAGCGCTGGGTGCCTGGCAAACGCAAATATTGGGCTCCGGCGAACGCCGTGTGTAACCAAGTGATCAACAGAAACAGATCTACTGCATAGACGCTTCGATTTAAATTACACTCTCAGTATTCCCAGTAGTACTTGCTGCTTTATATAATTTCCCATGCCTTCTGCGTGCACAAAATGTTAATTTTCCTGTGAAAATGGGTGATATTTTCTCCTAGAAGCCTTACTGAAAAAAAAAACCCCTCAAAACACCTACACATCAGTGGTTTATATAAACCCACCGCAAAGTTTAACTTCATGTAATGCTTTCTGAAAAGTTTAGACTAAACTGTACAGAGCTACACAGAGGAATAAGGTTTGTAATATAAAATGTTTTGTTATATAAAATGCCACCTCCCCTTGCAGCACAGAACATGCCCTGATACTACGGGAGCTTGCAGAAGCACAATTTGTAATGCAGGATCAGTGATGGCTTGTGTAGGAGAAAGGAGTTTTGAGCTTCAGTCAGAGCTTCCACTCACACTCCGCATCCATCCATCTGTATAGGTGAATATCTATATACACAGAAATAAAAAGAGAGAGTGCACACTGGACTGCCAAATAACACATCAGAAGGGCCACTACAGCATTAATTAAAATATTGTAATGTTGAGGCAAGCTAATGCCCAGCCTTGATTTTTTTTCACGTGCACGATGCACAGGGCTCTGTCATGTGAGCAGGACTCCCTCCAATGGATGTCTCCAGTCAGCAGCACAGCCTGTTTCCAGCTTAACAAACAGCCCCGACTCAGAAGCCAGGTTTATAATTTGGATGCTTACAGGTCCTGCATTCCCCTCCGACTACCAGGGACACTGTCTCTGCAGGATGAGTGAGCGCTGGGTGTCTGGACTTACAGGGCTTCAGCTCCAGCTCCCTTTTCTGCTAAGATCCCTTGTGCAGCTTTAACAACCTCCAGTGAAGCAAGTGCCTTGACCCTCAGAGCCACCTGTCTTCTCCCAACAGGTCAGCTCCACCTCCCACTAACTGCAATAATCATAGAATCACAGAATGGCTTGGGTTGGAAGGGACCTTAAAGCCCATCCAGTTCCACACGCACGCGCCCCTTCTGCCATGGACAGGGACACCTCCCACTTCATCAGGGGCTCCAAGCCCCATCCAACCTGGCCTTGAACCCCTCCAGGGATGGGGCAGCCACCACTGCTCTGGGCAACCTGGGCCAGGGCCTCCCCACCCTCACAACAAAACATATCCCCCTAAGACCTCATCTCAATCTCCTCTCTTGCAGCTCAAAACTCTTCCCTCTCATACTATCCTTGCACTCCCTGATTCAGAGCCCCTCCTCAGCTTTCCTTCAGCCCCTCTCAGGACTAGAAGCTGCTCTAAGGTCTCCCCACAGCCTTCTCTTCTCCAGGCTGAACAACCCCAACTCCCTCAGCTTATCCTCATATGGGAGGTTCTCCAGCCCTTGGATCATCTCCATGACCTCCTCTGGACTCGCTCGACCAGCTCCATGTCCAGAACTGGATGCGGGGCTTCCAGTGTGGTCTCACAAGAGCACAGCAGAGGGGCAGAATTCTCTCCTCAACCTGCTGGTCCCACTGCCTCAGATGCAGCCCAGGACACGGTTGGTTTCTGGGCTGCAAGTGCTTGTTGCCAGCTCACGTTGAGCTTTTCATGCACCGGCACCCCCAGTCCTTCTCTCCAGAGCTGCTCTCAATCCATTAAGTTAAGAGGCAGCAACTCCCTCTACTTTATTAGAAATGAAGCAGTTGAACTTGAAACCCCAACACAGGCCCAGTGAACTGTGTTAATGCCGCTGTAGGAAGCAGCATAGTGGACCTCTGGGATTTGGCATGAGCGCCCCAACCCTGCCAGGCCAGGAAAACCCTCTTGTCACTCAGACAACAGAGATTTTTGTTTTGGTGAATATAGGAAAGTTTCAAACAAACCACACAACAGCTTGTGAGTCTGAGTGAGGATAAAAGTGTTGGTCTGGATGGAACCCATGGCACAGAGGGAAAGAGCTGCCGGTGACCATCCATCCTCAACTGCTCCCTTCTTTTGGATTCCTTCTTTGAGCATAAGCCCCATCTCAGACTTACATGGCACCATGAGAGAAGTTTAAACCTTCCATTTGAATTAATAAATCTTCCAGAGAGGAATGAACAGCGACAGCATCCAGGGATGTGGAGGCAATTGTTCTCCCATTCCCAGTGCAGTCTGCTGCCACCAGCTACATCAGGCACCAACGTAGGCTTTGAAACATGGACACAATTAGAGATGAGATGACCATCGACTTTTTTTTTTTTCTAAATCTAGACAGGAATTAAGCTCAGGGATTCAGAGATTAAAGGCCAGTGAGATTATGATTTGCTAAGTTTCCAAAAAGGAGGATTTTCTTAAACTGGGAGTTGCCTCTTTTTATTTTCTCTTCACAGTAGCTCTGATGCAGAGCCCTCCACTCAAATCCTTTGGCCACAGCAGAGGTGCCAGCTCCGGAGCAGCTGCAAAAGGCAGTTTTATCCTCAAAAATCTCTGTAACCTTTTATGTTTATGGACTAAATCATATGATCATTACATCATTGAATCATTTAGTTGGAAAAGACCTTTGAGATCATCAAGCCCAGCCATACGTGTCCACTACTAAACCAGATCCCTGAGCACCTCATCCACCCTCCTTTTAAACACCTCTAGGGATGGAGACTAAACAGCTTCCCTGGGCAGTGGTTCCAGTGCCTGAGAGCCCTTTCAGGAAAGATGTTTTCCCTAATATCCAACCTAAATCTTCCCTGGAGCAACCTGAGACCATTTTCTCTTGTCCTATCACCTGTCACTTAGGAGGAAAGACCAGCACCCACCTCATGCAACTGCCTTTCAGGAGCTGCAGAGCGTGATGAGGTCTCCCCTCAGCCTCCTCTTCTCCAGACTGAACAGCCCCAGGTCCCTCAGCTGCTCCCAGGACCTTTGCACTCCAGCCCCTTCCCCAGCTCCATTCCCTTCTTCGGACACACTCCAGACTCTTAATGGTTTTCTTGGAGTGAGGGGTGCAAAACCGAACTCAGGATTCAAGGTGCAGCCTCACCAGCACCAAGCCCAGGGGGATGATCCCTTCCTTGCTCTTGCTGGCCACGCTATGGCTGATGGAAGCCAGGATGCTGTTGGCCTTCTTGGTCACCTAGACACATTGACTGGCTTCACAGGAAGCTGTAAAAACCCCAGATTCCTAAAATTCCTAAGCAAAACTGAGGTGCATGCAGAATGGAGGAATATTTGAAAAGACTGGGACTCAGGGCACTGATTTTGGCAGATAAAGAATTTCTCTTTCCAGTCACCCACTGTTTCTTGCCTCTCCACTCCAACTTCCAAATACAAAGGTTCCTCACCGTCGATGTGAACTTGGGACTTTCTCCCAGTAGCTCCTTCTATCTCTTTCTTTCAACTTTTTTCCTTGCTCTACGCATCTCCCTTGGGAGCTTTTATTTCCCCCCATCCTCCGTCCCAGCCCTCCCTCCCACAGCAGCTCAAGTGCCCTCTACCAGAGAGATGAACAAAGTGGTGGGGTGGCTGGAACCACGGCAGCTTCCTCCAGCTTCTTCCACACTGACTGAACAACACGGTAAACTCACTGCACAGCTAGAGGAGCAAAGGATTCCATTTACAGAACTAATATAAAACACAATTAGAGAAAGACAATGGGGAAGGAAGGAGACGCGGGGAAGGATGGGATGACAACCTCAAAAGCTGGTGGGGCATAAATAGACTTCAGAGGAAGAACAACAAAAGAAAAGGCTGAGTTGAGAGCGTGCAAAGCAGTGAAATGGGAGAGAAAGTGAACGGGGAAGAGGGCAAAGCAAGATCTGTGAAGCAAGCTGCTCTTGAAGCAAGGCTGAGTGCTGGAAAAGAGAATACGTTGAGTTTTTAAGCCCACTTTTGCAATGTCTGGAGAACAAAGGGCACTGCCGGAGGTTGAGTTTGCCGCACTGCTTAACCTGCACGACCAGCTGGCCAAGAGCATTATACAAGCTCAGAGGCTACAGAGACAGACACGAGCATCTCTGGTTCACTGCTCTCAGCGTTCCACGAAAAAGAAAAATGGCAGTGTCACCAAATGATGGGAAGCGTCACATTGACCTTCACAGCTTGGCCCGTGGCAGGCAGGCTGTACACGGGCAAGCAGGGCAGGCCAGCTGCACTAGGTGAACTCTGTCCCATTCTTCACCAGCTCTATTTTTATCTCAGAAAACAAGAAGTGAAGCACAATAGATTTATCTCCCCAGCTAGCGACTGATTTATTTATAACCATTTCATTTCGTGCTAACAGCCCAACACAACAATCAAAGGTAGGCCAAGGAGGTTGCAATATACCTGTGCAGCAGCCCTGCTTAACCACCCTCTTGAGAACTAACCACGCTCCAGACAAACAGGTCTTAACCCCTCGAGCAAAGGGCAGCAGCGACACGTCAGGCAATAACCGAGGCTGGCCTTGGACCACAGCTGGAGCCCTCAATTAATCCTAGTTCCTTCCACAACCAGAGCCAGCATCTCAGCAGATGGTGCTCTTTCCCCTGCTGAAGAAAGCAAACACTCGCACGACGCTGCGAGGGGTTGGGGGGAATAAAGCCAAACACTTGTCACACTGTTGTCTTGTAAAGTGTCCAGATGTTTCTTCCAGAGCACCCTCACATCTGCATCCTCACTGGTGTCATCTGCATCCTAGCACAGCTCAGCGTGTTCCCGCTAACCTCCTCCTGCCCTCGGCTGCTGTGCCGTGCCACACGTACACAACCGCAAGGCTCTACCCCAGCGCCGGCTGCGCTACAAGAAGGAGCGACCTCCTGATAAAATCAGTTTTCATAGCTTTTGTAACACCACACAAATCACGTTGGAACGGCACGGAGAGAGTGCCTGTCTGGGGGGTTGGCTCCTTTGTGCTTGTCTGGATTGCAGTGAGAAAAACAAAACTTCTATTTTTAAGTTTATTTGAACTTAAAGCATTAAGACAGACTAAAAACTCGTGCCCCTGGCAATCATGTTGCAAGTGCTTTCTCCTCTCCCAGCATCTGCTCCACGCTTCAGCTTGTACACTGGAAGCATCCTTCGTCTCCCAGTTTTAAAAAAGAATAATAGAATACACCCTCAAATCCAGCAGAGATGAGATGTGGTAACACCAGTTACCCTGGCCACAGACTTTGGAGACTGAGAAAGTTCACTTTAAAGAGACCCATCAAATTCAGATGTTCATTTTGACAAGCTGAAGGAGTTGGGGAAGGCTTGGGGAAGAGAAGGCTCCAGAGAGATCTTAGAGCAGCTTCCAGGACTGAAAAGGGCTCCAGGAAAGCTGGGGAGGAGCTCTTGATCAGGGAGGGCAAGGGTAGGATGAGGGGGAACAGATTTGAGCTGGGAGAGGGGAGATTGAGATGAGATCTTAGGCAGAAATATTTTGCACCTGAGGGTGGCCCAGGTTGCCCAGAGCAGTGGTGGCTGCCCCATCCCTGGAGGGGTTCAAGGGCAGGTTGGATGGGTCTTGGAGCCCCTGATCCAGTGGGAGGTGTCCCTGCCCATGGCAGGGGTGGAACTGGATGGGCTTTAAGGTCCCTTCTGACCCAAACGATTCCATGATTCTATGACTTTAACCTTATATAAGCACTCTCTTGTCTGGAAATAAAAAAAACCCAAAACTGGCCTAGAAGAATACCTAAGAGATTTACTTCTTGCAGATAAGCTTGGAAAAGAGGTACAAAAATTAAAGCCCAAACTGCAGAAAAATCCAACCCAAGTTCCTTCCTTCCACCGCTCCCTCCAGGCTCTCCTACAGGAACTCCAGGGCTTCTTGCTCTCATTTCTGACATGAAATTGCAGATTTTCAAATCAACACATGCCTGGAGAGAGTGGTAAGTGAGAAAAACATTATCATCCACTAGAAAATGACCTTCTCAAACCCAGGGTCCCCAGTGTGATCCCTGAGCAATCCAGCTGCACAGACACAGAGAGAAGGAAAGCTTTTTGCAGGGAAAATCCAAGGGTGCATTCCAGCTTTGCCACAACACAGGCAATTCCTCTGAAATCTAGTGCCTCGCATTTCCTACGCAGCTGAAAAGCAAATCTAACAGAGTATTTTCATCTGCTGAAGCCCGTGGAGGTCCAGCAATTAGCAGTGCAGGAGCGAGATGCCAGGCGGAATGGAAATGGCACGATCCATGACGCATATACTGAACAGCGATGTCAGAAACCACACGGCGGAACAGGCAGATACAAATAAAAAGTTTCTGGTTCTGCTTTGCACCTGCATTGACCAACCTTGCAGAAAGCGTGGGTTTAATGAGGAGTTCTCCGCGTGAGGGCTCTCCCCTCTCTCCACCACACAGATTATAATCAGCACTGCTTACGGGCACGGACAAACGAGGCCCTGCACTGGCGCACCAGAAACACAAGGGCTTATGGATTTGAAACTCCTGATGCCGTGCACACCCTGGGACTTGTTATTCTGCTTTTTGCTGCTGCTCTGTCAGCCCGAGCTCACTCCAAGGGAAATACAGAATTATCTACTACATATCGATGCACCTGGGCTGCATCCCAAGCAGTGGGACCAGCAGGGACAGGGAGGGGATTCTGCCGCTTTGCTGCACTCCAGTGAGACTAAACCTGGAGATCTGCATCCAGTTCTGGAGTCCTCAGCTCAGGAAGGACCTGGAGCTGCTGGACAAGTCCAGAGGAGGCCACTGAGATTATTCAAGGGCTGGAGAACCTCCTGTGTGAGGACAGGCTGAGAGAGCTGGGGTTGTTCAACCTGGAGAAGAGAAGGCAGCAGGGAGACCTTAGAGCAGCTTCCAGTCCTGAGAGTGACTCCAGGAAAGCTGGGGAGGGGCTCTGGATCAGGGAGGGCAGGGACAGGATGAGGGGGAATGGTTTTGAGCTGCAAGAGGGAGATCGAGGTGAGATCTTAGAGGGAAATGTTTTGGTGTGAGAGTGCGGAGGCCCTGGCCCAGGTTGCCCAGAGCAGCGGTGGCTGCCCCATCCCTGGAGATGTTTAAGGCCAGGTTGGATGAGGCTTGGAGCCCCTGATCTACTAGGAGGTGTCCCTGCCCATGGCAGGGGTGGAACTGGATGGCCTTTGAGGTCCCTTCCAATCCAAACTGTTCTGTGATTCATTCTGTACTGGGAATGCAGTGTCCAGGCAGAGACCCTCGTTTTACTATTAGCCCTGACTCAACATGGTGGCAGATGAGAGCAGAAGCCACAGCCCTGCTTCACACAGAAATCGCCTGCAGCTCCTTGCAGCCCTCCTCAGACTCCTTTTGTGACACTGTTGGCTTTGTCTTCCCAGGATTCCTCCTTGTCAAGATATTGAGTAAAGAAGAAAACATCTTATTAAGACGTTGACCCATGGGTCTCATGTTCTTCACACAAATTAACCTAGAGAATTAGATGTGTTTCATACATACCATTTTCTCCCCCGCTCTCTGCCTCCCCAAAAAGGAGAGGGAACAGCTTATTGAATCTGGCACTCTTTTAATGAAGAAAATGATGCAAGGCAACCTAATGAAGTAGGAATTCCAGCTGGATATCAGTAGATTTATGAATACATCATAAACCACTCATTTCTATCAGCACTAATATCAGCATTAAAAAGGATAAAGAAGTTTATAGCTTTTTTTATTTCTTCTTTTTTCTTCTCCAAATGAGGAAAGAGAGTGCCAATAGGCTTTCCTTTCCGATTCCACCCCAGCTCAGTGGGGTCACTTGCAGAGAGCTCTAGCACAGGCTGCACTCCCCGCCTGATGCTATGAAACAGCCTTCCAGGAACGGCCAGCGCTGCCCTCCTGCCGGCTGCTCATGACAATGTGCAACTGCGGGGAACCAAAGGGACTCTCGCTGTGCGGGATCACACAACCAAACCTGCCTGCTGGAGGACACGGGGTAAACACAACAGAAAAGAACCCGGTGCTCCACTGGCTTCTTCAAGAAGAACAAATTGCACTTCTGCATCATTAATCAGCAACATAGACGTGCACTGGGACAAAGCCGAGGTTTGCTGTGCTATCCAGAATGTGGCATTTCCTAAGTTGTGAGCGTTTCAGTCCACAATGTGAAAACCTCTACAGCAGAGAAGGCATCGTGTCATTTACTGCATGCCTAATGTTATCTTGGGTCAAATCCAAAGAATTCTGTAGCACGGCAGAGCTGGGGAGACAGAATCATAGAGTGTCCTCAGTTGGAAAGGGCCCACAAGAATCATTGAGTCCAACTCCTGTCCCTGCACAGGACACCCCAACATTCACATCATGGGGCTGAGGGCCTTGGCCAAACGCTGCTGGAACGTTGTCAGGCTTGGTGACAGCTTCCCTGGGAGCTGTTCCAGGGCTCAATCGCCCTCTGGGGGAAGAACATTTTCCTGATGTCCAAATTAACCCTCCCCTGGCACATCCACTTGCCCAGGGAGGTGGTTGAGTCACCTTCCCTGGAGGTATTTAAAGGATGGGTGAATGAGGTGCTGAGGGACATGGTTTAGCGATTGATGGGAATGGTTGGACTCGAAGATCCAGTGGGTCCTTTCCAACCTAGTGATTCTATGATCTTTCTGCTGTTCCCTCAGCTAAGTTGGAAACCCTTCTGAACCGAGCATTTCTGCATATGAATGCACCTCTTTGGGTGCAGTGAGGTTCATCAGAGCCCTGGACCCGCAAGCAGACTTGACTTCTCACCCACTCCCTCCTACAAAACCAAATCAGAGATGTCGCAGCCTGAAATTGGCTCCCAGATAGGACACCCCTGCTGCTCTCTAACAGACTCTTCTTCCCTTTCCCTGCCCACATTGCATAATAGGCAACTTTATTTATTTCTTTTTTTCATATGACATCTTTTCATAACAATAGAAACTATTGGAGACCGAGATAACTTGATGGATTTTGCCTATTATCTAACAGCTTAGTCACTCGGGGAATTAGTCATGTTCAAAATAACAGCCAGGCTCAAAGAGACTGGGAGAGCAACCGTTCTGGAGCAGGAGCAGCTAATGTCATAAATACATTAAGATGTTCGCTCGGAGCAGCTCAGAGATGTTTCACCAAGTGTTGAAAAAAACCACCCAAAAATAAAGAAAAACCCTTTCAGAAGATACAAGGAAAGTGGGTTTTTAGCAGTTAGAAAGCATCACAGTTTACAAAGCCTGCTGTGCTCAAACACTGGAACGCTGAACACAGGAGGGACAGATGGACATGATGACCACACGGTGCGTGTGGTTTCCTAGCGAGTGCATCCTGTGCGATGCTGTACAAAATACTGCTGCCTATTTCTGTGGCACCCTCCAAGAAATGGTTTCAAAGGGTTTGCCAGACATCCCCAATGAATCACTGGAATAAAACTAAGGAAATAGAGAGGTTACAGGTTTGTCCGCTACCCAGCAGGTAGGAACTGGGTCACAGAGCTGTGGTTTGCGCGTGGGACTAGAGCCAGGCCTCCTTCTAGCCACGCTGGGGATGGACACAGGGCAATCACCAGCTTCTATTGGGCATTCCTCCAAATATTTTCATATAGCATAACATCAGCTCTTTAACGTGGATGTTTTCTGTGTACCCTTACAGTGATGCTAGTAGGAGGCTATGACTAAAAGCTTAAAGAATCCCCAAATCACACTGAAATGGAAAATAGAGCAGAAACTACATGGTGAGGAAAAAATCCCATCAAGAAATGTACTTGGCAGAGCTCCAGTGTGTGCAGAGCTCGTTCGACCCAACTATCAACCTCCATTGACAGAGACCACCAAGATGAAGAGGGACAAACTTGCAGCAAGCCGCTCTTTCATGGCAAAAGGCCCTCCTTGCTGAGGCTGCAGGGTATGGAGATGTCAGACCAAACAGCACCCTCAGCAGGACATCCAAGCCATTTGGCACTGCGGCTTCCCCAGGGGCTTCCTTGTGACACACTCCACCAGCCAAGCCAAGTGCTCTCCGTTCCCTTTGATCTCCATGGGAGTTCAGGGCTCTCCAGGCCCCTTAAATCCCATTTTTTTCCCAAGTGCCTGGAAACTTCAAGATCCTTTTTTCCATCCCATCCTAGCCTGGCTTCTCCCCACCAACTGCATTAGCTTATGCAAACTTTGAAAACTGAAAATCAGCCCAAAACGTCTTTCATTTACTTGCTTTTATTTTCAGATTTTGCACTGAGCTTTTTAGGATTATGAAGTGCGAAGTCTTTGTACTTTAAATATTCTGTGATTTGCAGACTGAGAAGTGGAGAAGACTCAGTAATGAAAAAGGTAAAAAAGGTTCCTGGCTGCCGCAGTCATGAACAACTCCACCGCTTACGGCATTTGGCCCTTTTATTCATTGAATTCCCTTTTAACATATTTTAAGTTGTGATGACAGAGTGCAGGGATAGGGTGAGGGGGAATGGTTTCAGCTGAAAGAGGGGAGATTGAGATGAGATCTGAGACATAAATGTTTTGCTGTGAGGGTGGGGAGGCCCTGGCCCAGGTTGCCCAGAGCAGGGGTGGCTGCCCCATCCCTGGAGGGGTTCAAGGCCAGCTTGGTTGTGGCTTGGAGCCCCCGATGCAGTGGGAGGTGTCCCAACCCAACTGGATGGGCTATAAGGTCCCTTCTAATTCAAATCATTCCACAATTCCATGGTTCCTTCTGACCTCAAAATGCCTGACCCAGGAGAGCATCTCTTGTTTCCCTGTAGATCTCCTGAATAGTAATATAAAGCTCTAAACCATTCTGTGATTCTGTGATTTACAACACATCTTACCTTTTGTTGAAGACAGAAATGCAAAATATCAGCAGATTGATTTTAAATATTCAAACAACATGCACTGTAAGATGTGGCTGTGTATGCCTGTGGAAAAAAACAAAAAGACCAGGACTCTCTATTCAACAAACCTAATGGCTGCACTCACTTTGACTTCCACAGGCACAACATTAAGTCCAGAATTAGACCCTACGTGAGGAAATAACAAGGAAGGTGCACACTTGTCTTTCCTGTAATACAGCAAAAGGCTTGAGGAAAACTCTGCTCTCATCAGATAAAAAACTATATTATGGCCTCAAGTTGCACCAGGGGAGATTTAGATGGTATATTAGGAAAAAACTCTTCACTGAAAGAGTTCTCAGGCACTGGCAGAGGCTGCCCAAGGCAGTGGTGGAGTCGCCATCCCTGGAGGGGTTTAAAAGACAG
This sequence comes from Piaya cayana, assembly GCA_013389865.1. Lineage (NCBI taxonomy): Eukaryota > Metazoa > Chordata > Aves > Cuculiformes > Coccyzidae > Piaya > Piaya cayana. The sequence goes on along the minus strand of WAAB01001434.1, from coordinate 40,049 downwards.
GGAGACAAGGTGCTCAGGGATCTGGTTCTGCAGTGGACAGGTACGAGTGGACTCAATGATCTTAAAGGTCTTTTCCAACCAAATGATTCTACAATTCTATGATCCTATTCCAGAAGAGGCTATACTACAGCATGCTGGATCCATACCCTCTGTGAAGAACACCTAACTCGATGATCATTGTGCTTGGAACGCTGATCAGATGCGTCAATTAATTCCCATCACTACCAATGACAATTAGTTTCATCTTTCAGGGTTAGAAACAGATACCAGCAGTTTAGCAACTCAGTACCAATGAAGCATGCAAAACACCCTCATGGGATGCCAGCATAATTGGCAAAAGATTAATTGTTTAAAAAACTGAAAGCAGCACATGGAAAGGAGAAGAAAAGAAGCACCAACAGCTTTATAGCATGGAATAATAGCTAGGTTTAAGAGGCTGATTGAGAAATAAAGAGTCACCTGCAATGAGAACAAAAGGTACCATCACTTGTAAAATATTGGTGACACAATCCTTAGAGATGAATAACAGGGAGAGGTAGCAAGTCTGACTGTCTAACCCAACCTAGTACTGAGAATGACAGAAAGTAGTTTAGTTCTTTCAATAAGTGATAGGATGAGGCAGAATGTTTTTCAGATGCAAGAGAGGAGATTGAGATGAGATCTTAGGCAGAAATGTTTTGCTGTGAGGGTGGGGAGGCCCTGGCCCAGGTTTCCCAGAGCAGTGGTGGCTGCCCCATCCCTGGAGGGGTTCAAGGCCAGGTTGGATGGGGCTTGGAGCTCCTAATCCAGTGGGAGGTGTCCCTGCCCAGGACAGGGGTGGGACTGGATGGGCTTTGAGGTCCCTTCCAACCCAAACCCATGATTCGATGAATAAGTCAGGGCTGTGCAAACTTCTGAGAAGTCTGTCTGAATTCCAGCTTTAGATCAGCATGCCTGAGCAGAGCAAAGCCCAGGGAAGCTATTCAAAGCAAATTTCTGTTGCTGTTCTTTAGTAGATGCACAGAAAATAGTATCAGGCTAAAAAAAAGACAGCTGAAATCCCATAATAGAGGTTCAGTGCTCATGAAAATTGGTCCAGCGTTGCTCTAAATGAAAGGCTAAGGTTCTTCACCATATGGCAGGCAGCTTAATGCGTGTGAACCGATCAGACAGCCTTTGCTTAGGAGTAAACCGAGCCATTATATATTTTGGTAGCACGTTTTCAGCCAGTAGACCAAGATGACAATGTTTCACACTGACATGCTGAAATGCAGCTAATTCTGGGGTGGAATAACTCATTTGTTTAACCGAGTACACCAACATGATCCAACATGTGAAGGACTAAAAATTAACTCACCAATAGGAGCAGCAGGCAAACCCTGCATTAAATGGAATAGAGCTGCCTGCATTGGCATCTGGCCAGGACATCTGGACCGATGTGCCTCGGCTTGCAAAAAGTGATCAGAATTTGCACAGACCAAGTGTCCCCAGGACCTTGGTTTCATAGCGCAGCCGTGTGAGCGCTCCCAGCAGCCCAGAGAATCCAAGCACGGGAGCTCGAACCCCTCGGACCACAGCCACCCGTCCCTGGGGAAGCAGGCTCCATGCTCACAAGTGATTGCAAAGATTTCTGATGCGTTTATCCTCTTTGGATCAGTTTTATATTACTGTTTTGTAACCATTTTTAACCTAGAAATACACGGAGTATCTTCACTACTACTGAGAACGTTAAACTGCTCTAGAAAACAGAAACCGCAGCTCACTCATTTTTCCCTTACTAGAAGGAGCAATATTGGGAAATTCCTGGGTAGAACCTGCTTCAAAATCAATCACTGGAGTTCCAATTTCCCCCCCAGATATTTTATTTTTCAATTTCCCCCCAAAATACCGGCTATTCAGCAGCCTCTATAATTTCTCTTTAAGAGAAGGCAAAGATTAGACTAATCAGAAGAGAAGAACAAAGTCTCCCTTATTGCCGGCAGCAAGAAAGGAAGCTGGGAAGATAAGAGGGACAGAAAGTGTCAAGCCTTGTGCTATGTCAATTAGGAAAGCAGTTTGCCCGGCACCGCATCCCCTCCCCACCAGAGCTCAGCAGTCACCGGGGAATAAAGGGAAAAGGATGAAAGATCCACATCCAGCTTTTCCATCGCCGCTTCTCTTTCAGCAAAGTAATCTCTGAAAAATGTAAACCAGCAAATGGGTGAAAGGCGATTTGTGTTGCTTAGACACCGGCGGAGAGAGGAACAGTGCCAGGCTGATGTGCGTGGCAGCGGGGAAGGCAAAGCCTGGATGCTCAGGGGGTAGGAGGGGGCCCCCCCCCCCCCCCCCGACTGCTGTTGGGTGGTAGACAAGCCTTAACTAGGACCCTAAAGAAATGTGCTGTCTGACAGGCTGCTGGCTACACCCTCACACGATGCTCGTAGTGCCGGCTTCTGAGTCTTTGAGAAGCATAAACCGCTAAGCTCCTGTTTGTGTAAGTATTAGAGAGGATGGAGGGCAGGAACGAGCTGCCCAGGGCATCGCGGAGCTGGTGGCCGGGCACCAGGAGAGAACAGGCAGTGATTTTGGCGCTGGCTCCAAACCCATCCCCGCTGCCAGGAACATCTGCCGGGTCCCCCAGCGGAGCCCAAGCGGAGAGGCTGAGCCAGGTGACGCCAGCAGCCCGCGCGGCCCCACGCTGCCAGCCACCCGGAGTGGGTCACCAGCACCGGAGCAGCCCGCAGGGATGCCCCGAGGTTCCCTGCACGATGGAAAATGCCCCAGGATGGGCAAACCAAAAAATACCCTGCAAACCCCGTCCCAGCGCAGAGAGGGAAATGCCCTCGCGAAGAAAAGCTGTATGAGGAGGAAGGGGTGGGGAGGACTATCTCAATAACAACTGCATCTCTTCATGGGGAAGTTTCTGAAGGAGAAAAAGGGACCCTTGGTGAGATGCGGGAACTTCCACACTTTCCCTCCTGGCAGACTCAGCCCCTCTGAGCTGTTCTCGAGGCAGAGCGAGGGCATCTGCCAGTCGGCAATATTTTGGGTTTATTAAGCAGAGCTGTCACCGTTTAAACTGCTCTCCTGAAGCCTCCCCACTTCAGAGGAATGTTTTACAGTCTGATGTAAGCAAAGGCAGGGACGTTCCCGGCTCGGCAGCAAATTCGGGCTCCCCCCGCACCACAACTCATCATCCCCAGAAGGGGCAGATCTGACAGGTCCCGGCGGCAGGAACGACGCCGACAGCCGGCATCCCCATTCCGATATCGCCCTCCTTCCAGCCTGCTCCCGGAGCTGTCACACCCCACACACGAGCACCTGGAAAATCCTTCGCTCTCCCCCACAAAGCCACCAGTTTGCCCCACCAAAACCCACCTCCCCAGCCCCTGCCAAGCGCCGCTCCCCACGTCCCACGCCTCAGCACATGCACCCCCCTCACCACCACCCTTTCCTTTCTTTTAATTTCTCCTTCTGCTCAGCAGTTTGGGAACGCAGAGCCCATAAAATGGCTACAGAGTGATCAATGGTTTCAAGGACAGGGAGTAAAGGAGGAGTCAGGAGATAGGACGGAGGCTTATTTTCCCCGTCAAAGTACTGCAATAAGAGGAGAAGAGAAAGACATAGCTACCTGAACTCACCATTCCTGCTCCATCCCTTAGCCACTGCATCTTGCTTCTGATGATGTCCTTATTATCAGGGAGGGGAAAGAAAGAACCCTACTGCCTGGCGAGAGCTGGCAGGGAAAAAAAAAAAAGAAGCCCCCCACCCCCACTCTAGCCTGGAGCTTTCACTCAGACATCGCTCAGCCCGGCAATCCCGTGCCTGTCAAGAGCACGTTATTAGCAGCCTCCTCACTACCTGGGATCCTAGTTATTTATTTCAGTCACACACCGAGCAATTTCAGGGGAGGGGGATGTCCTTTCTCTCCCTGGCCACGCTATGAAATTCTGCAGGAAGGGAGGGAAGAAAGGGGGGGGCCTATGAGAACTTGGGGAGGGTCCCCATCGGTGCTCAGCACCCCTGGCCCCCGGCACTACGGGACTCCCAAATCTGCAGAGCCGGCACATGACTCCGTGCTCAGCATGGGGCTGGGGATTTTGCTGACTTTCAAAGGACAGTAAGTTCTCACTCTGCTCTCCGCATGCAGGATAAGTCCCCTTCCCATTCAAACAAAACCTCCCAGCCTGGGAAAGTGCTGCATCCAGCCAGGATTATGCCACCTCCCCCCCCAGCACCTGCACTCTGCTCCCCCCTCAAAGGTTTCCATCCCCTACCCGCTCCCCTTGCTTTATCCTGACTTTCTGGTCAGAGCAAAGAAACAACAGCCCCCCACACACAGTCAGAAAAGACAAGACACTCGATAAGCGTTCCTCATCAGCACAGCCACCCACCACGCCGGGGTAGATGAGATCAGTCTGTCTGGCGCTGGTTAGAAGAGGCGGCGAGAGCATATGGGATGCGTACAGCCAACTGGAAACAGGACTGAATCCTCTCGTTTCCTCCAGCCGGGACACGTATGTTGACATGGTTCTCCCCATTTTTATGGAGGAGATGTGGAGATCAAAAGGAGTTGGCCAAGGCCATGCAAAGAGGACGCTGCGCTGCCGCTGCAGCCCTCTGCCCATCCTCCTGGAGCTGACTGCCCGCAGGAAGGGGCAGCCCATCGCGAGGACTGACACACACCTGAACACAGCCAAAATACCCCACTGGTAGCCCTGCTGTCTCCTCTCTGGCAGCTGATGAAGTCCACAGCTAGCTTCAGAGGGCTGGCAGAAATCATGGAGACTGTGGCTGATATCCTGATCTGGATACAGGAGCCCTGGAAGTACAGGAGTGAGGAAGTACAGACACTGGGCACACTGAATATACTGCATCCACAGACAGAATATACTGCAAAACATCTAGAGAAGCTACAATCACCTCCACTGTATTTGCAAAGGATTTAGGGTTGGGTCTAAATAAGTTTTTTTTTTCCGTGCACCCCTGCCTCGAGAGCAGAAGGGCATTTGAACCTTCTGCTCGTGACCTCCGGAGAAGGCAAAACTTTTTCCTGCAGCTGGAGGTTTTGAGTCAGGGAACAACACGCAGCTCCTCGTGACTGCCTCTTTCTGCGAGCCCTGCGCCGTTCAGCAGGGCGTGCGAGGGATCGGAGCCGAGGTGCCTTCACTTGTTTATTTAAATAGGACAGGACAAAAGTACAGAGTGAAGGGATGCTGCCCATCATCCGTGTGTCACGTGGACCCCACGTAGCCTGCTCCAGTTACATCAAGCCATATTCCATCACCTTTTATATAGGCAGTGACAGCCATCATTACTCCTTGAGATGGAAAGAGTCAAAAAGAAAGAGTCAGCAGGCAAATGCTTCTAGATGTCCAAACTCTGGAATTCTGCCTAACTTTCCTATATTAAGTGACAGAACCACCAGGTAACCTACTGACATGGAAAGGAAGAGTCTGGCCTGATAATCTCACCCCTGGAAACTATTCTGGAATNGCTACAGGGATGATCTGAGGGCTGGAGAGCCTCCATACAAGGACAGGCTGAGAGAGTCCTGAAAGGGGCTCCAGGATAGCTGAGGAGAGAGTCTCAATCAGGGAATGCAGGGAGAGGATGAGGGGGAACAGTTTTCAGCTGCAAGAGGGGAGATTGAGATGAGATTTTAGGAAAAAATATTTTGCTGTGAGGATGGAGAGGCCCTGGCCCAGGTTGCCCAGAGCAGTGGTGGTTGCCCCATCCCTGGAGGGGTTCAAGGCCAGGTTGGATGGGGCTTGGGGCCCCTGATCCAGTGGGAGGTGTCTCAGCTCATGGCTGTGAGGAGTTGGAATTGGACGGTATTTTAGGTCCCTTCCAACTCAAACTGTTCCATGATTCCATGAACTTCACCAGCTGATTCAGAAGCTGGAAGGGCTGGGGGGAGCTGGGACACAAAACCCTAACAGGCAGGCAGGCATTCTGAATGCATGGGCTTTGTTTCCTTCAGTAAATTAGTCTAAAAATCAAAGCAAAAAATCACTTTATCTGTAAACGTTTTTTGTACAAGGAAATATTAAAGCAGAAATCTGCTTTAGTGTCAAGCACACACAAAAAAAGACCCTCTTAAGCACAAAACCACAAAATCAACTTTAAAACATGCACTGCATGATCCCAGTAGCCCCACTATACCTCGACCAGGTTGTCTGGCACATCCCACCCTGTTGCTTTAATTGTTGAAGTGGATCTGGAGGAGGAGGAGGACAAATTTTGTTGAGGCTAGTTAAGCACAAGCACAAATCATACCGATTCCTCTCCTCCTGCTGTCAGCCCTTGATTAGGCCTGTCAATAAGGCTAATATTCCACCCTTTCACTTCCCATCCCTTGTTTACGCTAAGCCGATTTGCAAAGTAAACCAAAGGTTGCCAGGTTAATTATTGCTCCCTGTGAAGGTGACTAAAGGCAAGAAGGAGCAGAGATTAGCCAAATCCCTGAATCAGCATCAGTCTACACACAAATCCAGCCTTGCCCAGATCACTGGGGCAGCGATGCTCTCCAGCACGAAATCTCAAAAAGAACCCAGCTGAGTTTCCCCTGCCAAGAAGATGCCCTTTCATTGCCTCCCTCTCTCAGCAAAGCTCTTTAGAGTCAGGAGACCAGACCCAGAGCCCGTGCCAGAGCAGAGGGTGCAATAGGAAGAGCCACCTGTGGTAATAATTGGACTCAATGATCCTTGTGGTTCTCTTCCAACTCAGGACATTACAGAATGAATCCCAGAATCAAAGAATGGTTTGGGATGGAAGGGACCTCAAAGCCCATCCAGTTCCACCTCCCCTGCCATGGACAGGGACACCTCTCACTGGGTCCGGTCACTCAAGACCCCATCCAACCTGGCCTTGAACCCCTCCAGGGATGGGGTAGCCACCACTGCTCTGGGCAACCTGGGCCAGGGCCTTCCTACCCTACCACCCTACCACCTACCCTACTCCCCCTTCCTACTATCCGTGTTTTGAGGCACGGGTGGATGAGGTGCTGAGGGACATGGTTTAGTGTTTGACAGGAACAGTTAGACTCGATGATCCGGTAAGCCTCTTCCAACCTGGTTGTTCTATGATTCTATGATTTTAACCTCATTGTGAAGAATTTCTTCCTCATGTCCAATCTAAATCTTCCCCCTTCCAATTTAAAGCCACTCTTCTCATCCTGTCTCTCCACGTTCTTGTTAAGAAATCCATCCCCAGCTTTCTGGGAGCCCCTTTCAGCACTGCAAGGCTGCTATAAGGTCTCCCCAAAGCCTTCTCTTCTCCAGGCTGAAAGACTTTGTGATTCTATGACTTTCCAGTGGAGCAATCCCACAAGGGAGGAGAGCCCTGCCTTTCAGGAAAGGGCACTGTGTGTTTGCTTCTTTGCTGGACATTCGAATGGGGACACTGCAGCTGAGCACATATGAACCCCACCAGCACACACTGGACGCCCAGTTCTTCAAATGACACAGCAGAGCTGAGAGTCACACAGAACTGTGGAGCAGTGCCTAGAGGGAAACAGAGGAGACTGAGGGGAGAAACCATCCTGCTCTGCAGCTTCCTCACCAGTGGAGGAGGAGCAGGCGCTGAGCCACCTCACTGGCCACAAACAACAGGAGCTGAGGGAATGGCAGAAGATGGCAGGGGAGGGTTAGTTTGGACATGAGGAAAAGGTTCTTCCCCCAGAGGGTGGTGGAGCCCTGGAACAGCTCCCAGGGAAGCAGTCACCCAGCCTGACAGTATTCCAGTAGCTTCTGGCCAAGGCCCTCAGCCCCACGGTGTGAATGTTGGGGTGTCCTGTGCAGGGACAGGAGCTGGACTCAATGGTCCTTACAGGTCCCTTCCAACTCAGGACATTCTACAATTCAGTGAACTTTAAGTGTGTGATATTTCAGCACAGAGTTTGCACTGCAGGCTCCGGGGCTGTGATTTACCTCACAAAAAAAAAGTGATTTCTACTACTGATGATAGTGTTTAATTCAATATCACCTGAAATAATCTGAAGAAATCCCCTATTTCCAGAAAGGCACTGAAGACGTATAAAATAGCAGAAGGTCCTTGCAGCTATCCCTCCTCCACCTACTCCACCACCTGCAGGAGGTGGGGATGTGTGACAACCAGCACACTCAGCACACTTCTGCCGAGGTCCCCATCAGATGGAGCTCTGCCAGCGCTGCCACGGAGGCCCCAGGGCAGATTTGCACACCTGAGACAACACAGAGCAGTGCCACATGGACACATTTTGCTTAGGTGAGCAGAGTAGTCCTTGGTTTGCCCGAGGGTTTGATCCAGAAGTCCCCTGTAAGAACTCCTGTGTTTCTCATCAACAACGCATCATCCCACTGCTTTTCACAGAATCACAGAATCACCGGGTTGGAAGAGACCCACCGGATCATCGAGTCCAACCACTCCCACAAAACACTAAACTATGTCCCTCAGGACCTCGTCCACCCGTAACTTAAACACCTCCAGGGAAGGCGAATCAACCACCTCCCTGGGCAGCATATTCCAGTGCCTAATGACTCTTTAAATAAAAAA
>WAAB01001434.1:18947-30727 GCA_013389865.1 Piaya cayana | reverse complement strand
CTCAGCCTCCTCTTCTCCAGGATAAACACCCCCAGCTCTCTCAGCCATTCCTCATAAGGCCTCATAAGGATCAACCATGGTGTGGCCAGCAGGAGTAGGGAAGGCATTGTCCCCCACTGCTCAGCGCTGGTGAAGCCACACCTCAAATCCTGGGTTCAGTCTGGGTCCCCTTCGTACAAGTAAGACGAAGGGGCTGGAGCAAATCCAGAGAAAGGAAAATGATCTTCCTTCTGATGGTCCAGTCCAGTCTAGTCTGGGGTCCCTGCTGACTGCCAAGTGACTGATAATCTTAATGTGAGATAACCTCATGGATGAGTAGAGATGCGAATGAAAAGACAAGGTTTACCTGGAACCTGCTCGGATTACCGGTGGTGACTAATCAAAGGACTATAATTACTGTATTAATGTCACTTTTCCATATGTAACTTTTTTGTCCTAATTACTTGCAACTGGAGAGTGATTCAAAAGCAAAGCAAATGCATCTGAGCAGGACACTTCTTATCACATCACATGGAAAAAAGCAGAAAGTAATCTCCATCCTTGTGTCTCACCCAATGCATTTGGAGCCATGTAAGTGACACACGAGGCTTAAACGACATTCCCACTGCAATCCACTGTCCGATCCAATATCCACAGACACCTACCCTGCTCTCCCACCATTATATACTGTGATGCTGATCTCTGGTTTGAGGTAGATCCAAAACACAACACTGAGATCCCAAATGTAAGGGTTAATTTTCATGCAACCTCTGGGAGCAGTGAAGGAAGCACAACAGCATTACAGGATTTTATCTGCCTCTAATCTCTTTTCTTCACTATATTATATCACATCACCAATGAAATCTCCTTTAGATCTTCAAAGGCCTCCTTTCTCTAATCCCACCATAAGAATGCTGCTATAAACAGCTCTCTGCATGGGCAAACTTTCAAAGACACTTCTCTCCCTCCCTTGCTGCTGCCTTCACAAAGGTATTCATGGTGGGAATTATACCTCATCTATGAGGACAGTCTGAGAGAGTTGGGGTTGTTCAGCCTGGAGAAGAGAAGGCTGTGGGGAGACCTCAGAGCAACTCCCAAGACTGAAAGAGGCTCCAGGAAAGCTGGGGAGGGGCTCTGGATCAGGGATTGCAGGGATAGGACGAGGGAAATGGTTTTGAGGTGAAAAGGGGAGATTGAGATGAGATTTCAGGGAGAAATGTTTTGCTGTGAGGGTGGAGAGGACCTGGCCCAGGTTGCCCAGAGCAGTGGTGGCTGCCCCATCCCTGGAGGGGTTCAAGGCCAGGTTGGATGGGGCTTTGATCCCCCTGATGCAGTGGGTGGTGTCCTTGCCTATGGCAGGGGTAGGAGTGGATGGGCTTTGAGATCCCTTCCAACCCAAACCATTCTGTGATTCTGTAATTTCCCTTCCTTTGCTTTTTACCCACTCTCTCCTTCCTCCACCTACACCATTCACCAGAGGTGTCAGAGAACATTCACCAGCAAGTGCCTCCCCATCGCAACTCCAGCCCTGAATTGCCTCATTCACGTGTCACACACGGGTTATCTCATTACTGTGGGAGGCAGATGTTCTTCATCACACATTAGAGAGCACAAATATGTTCTTGCAGCCATTGTCTCTGTTGAGCTGCAAAGAAAAGGCACCAAACCCTACAGGTTAATTACTGAGAACAGAGGAGAATTTGTCTAACCTCTACCAGGAATTAGCCAGCCTGGCTTTATAAACCAATCAGCCACGCTACGCAGCTAGGAATTACGTACCTTCCTTCAGGAAAAAGAAACAAACCCTATGGAATAGTTTGATAATGGCCCAGTGCCTTTCAGATTAGCGCAGCAATAACACGGTGCTTCAGGCTCTTGTAAAGCCGTATTATTATTTATGCCACATTACTAGATTGTTTGTTCTATAATAGGAGGTGACATCTTCAGAAGCTCGAGATACCTGAAGTAACTCAGACACTGGGGTAGTTGTAGTCATAAATTACAGGACTTGAACAAGTGCATACAAATCATTTGCTCGGATGTAAGCAATCAGGATCTTGCATTTTACCACAGAAAAGGAACAAGATTATTATCCCCCTCTTGCAGCTGCCAAATGGGGCCATAAGGTCTCTCCATGACTTGCCCAAGGTTGCTGTCACGGTTTAGCCCCAGCCAGGCATGATTTGGCAGCTGGGCTCCCTGTTTCTGATTCTGATTCTACTGTAGCTCAAACCAGAACATTTACACAACAAAACAGGGGCAGAGACAGGCAGTGGAGCCTAAAGTTAACTCTCTTTGCTCCAAACTACTTCTCCAGTTCAGATCAGCCACATGGAATAGTTTGGGTTTGAAGGGACCTTAAAGATCATCCAGTTCCACCTGCTACCCTAGGCAGGGTCACCTCCCATTGGATCCAGTGGCTCCAAGTGCCATCCAACCTGGCCTTGAACCCCTCCGGGAATGGGCCAACTACCACTGCTCTGGGTAACCCATTCCAGTGCCTCATCACTCTCATAGTGAAGAAATTACTCCTTATGTCTAGTCTAAATCTGCCCCTCTCCAGTTTATCCTATTCCCCCTTGTCCTGCCACTCCAGACCTTTGTAAAAAGTCCCTCCCCAGTTTTCTTGTATCCCCTTCAGGTACTGAAAGGTCTTTACATGGTCTACTGGGAGTCTTCTGCTCTTCTTCTAACACAAGCTTGAGTTTTTTCAACGTAATGATGCACATTTGGCATTATTAATTATTGGGTATATTTATATTTAGCAGGCACAGTGCAAACAGACATCAGTTGAGCTTCAGGCAGAGGTGTCTATCACACACAGCTTGATCCTATGGGAGTGGAGGTAAATGATGGAATAGGACACAGCTACGCTGTCCAGGCTCTCCTCAAAGGACTTTTAGGATCATAGAATGGTTTGGGTCAGAAGGGAACATGAAGTTCATCCAGTTCCACCCTCTGCTAAGGGCAGGGACACCTCCCACTGCATCAGGGGCTCCAAGCCCCATCCAACCTGGCCTTGAACCCCTCCAGGGATGGGGCAGCCACCACTGCTCTGGGCAACCTGCACCTCACCATTCTTTTTGTTTGATTTTAGTCAACAAAATGACAGCTTCAGTTTTTGAGAGGATGAAAACAAACTATAACGTTTATTAAACCCTCATGGAAAATCACAGTTTGGAAACCTGGTTTTAATAAGCAATTTTTAATAGCGTAAATTATTTGGTTCTCCGACCAGGCTCACAGATGTCCTCCCACCCCTTTCCATGTTGTCGTGTGGGGTGGCCAGTATAAGCCACAGCCCAGTCTGTCAGAAGGCCAGGGGAGGGTTAGCTGAGATATTAGGAAATATTCCTTTACTGGCAGAGTAGTGCAGCCCTGGCAGAGGCTGCTCAGGGCAGTGGCAGTGCCTCCATCCCTTTAGAGGTTCAAAAACCATGTGGCTGTGACACCTTGGGACGCGGTTTAGCAGCCACAGCAGGGTTGGGCTGATGACGGGGCTGGATTTGCTGAGAGGGCTTTTCCAACCTTAATGATTCTAAGGCAGCAAAACACGCAAGTCCCATATCTGCCTCCCTTCCAGAACTGCTCCTTTGCCAACTAGTCTCCACGGTTTGCATCTTGTTTACTATTCCTGTTTCCTTCTCATCCCCGTCTCACTGACAGGACGACTCACGTCTCAGCCCATTTGATTTGCTAATGCCTTTCAACTTTTTTCCAACAGTGGCATTTTTAAACCTCCCACACCTGCTTTAATTAAACCCTGGCAGTCTGTTGCCAAGGAACACACTCTGTTGCGAAGACCTCTGCTTTAGAAGCGAAGATTAATAACCTGCAGTCAAATTAAACTCTTGGGGTGATGAGGAAAGGCACCCCACTTCAGCTGCCTGAGCCCGGTAAGACTCTCCGGCATCCAAGCCTTCTCCTTGCCCATCTGTCACCAGCATTGCCCCAGTTCTGCTTATTCAGGGAAAATCCTATGAAGATTAAAAAAGGAATAAAACTAAATTTGAAAAAGAAAAGGCTTTACAAGTAGCACAATGCTCGTATATAAATTCATTTCATTTGTGTACTTAGAGAGAGTTCTGCAGCCAAAAAAAGACTTTTCAAAAGGAAACTCTGGAGCTTAATATTACTGTTCAGGAGATTTATGGAGAACCAAGAGATGCTCTTCTGGGTCACAGTTTGAGGTCAAAAAGGACTAGCAAATCCAAATCACAGAATCATGGAATGGTTTGGGGCAGAAGGAACCTCAAAGCCCATCCAGTCCCACCCCTGCCATGGGCAGGGACACCTCCCACTGGATCAGGGGCTCCAAGCCCCATCTAATCTGGCCTTGAACCCCTCCAGGGATGGGGCAGCCACCACTGCTCTGGGCAACCTGGGCCAGGGCCTCTCCACCCTCACAAGAAAACATTTCTTCCTAAGATCTCATCTCCCCTCTTACAGCTGAAAACCATCCCCCTTGTCCTACCCCTGCACACACTGGGGTAGGGAGGGCTCCCAGAGCAGCCAAACCTCAGCTCTACAGGAATGGGATGTCCAGGGATGGACACCCAGCACAAGGAGAAGTGTTTTGACTGTCTTCTCTAGGATAATGTATATTTAGTCCTTACGTGCATGTTTTTCTAAGGTGCCCGGGTCAGGTCAATCTCAAGGTTTCTGGTGCCTTCCTGTTCACCCCCCTCTCTGTGCTTGCTGTCAGCTGCACCAGCCGGAGTGCAGCTGGGCAAGTGAGACAGGCAGGGAAAGGAGCAGCTGGGACCAGCCCCAGCCTCACCAGAAGAACTTCTTGTGCTGAAGCATCATCTGCAGCTCCAGTCAGCATAAGGAAACCTCTTTGCTGAATCCTTCTATTAACTGGAACTGTTGACTTTCAGAGTCAGGCAAATTACCCAAAGAGACACTCTCCTTCAACAGCTTGGGCTGCTAAAGCATCGTGAGGTTCCCCTTCTGAGAGAGCTCTACCTCGAGTCACTCGCTGGAGTCAAAAGAAAGGCAGAGACTCTCTCTCTTCCCCACCTTTCACCCACAGAGCAGTGTAAATTCATCTGATAAATAGCACTGCAGACCAAAGGCTGCAGCTTCCCAAACCCACTGAGCATGCTGCTTTCAAGACCAAGCTGCTTTTCAAGACCCCTCCAAGTCCCACAATCCCCTCCTCAGACTTTCATTGACACAACCAGTCCATGTGGCTTCTGTGCAGGAGAACTGAACTTGTTTCGCTTTCAAAACTACCTAAAATTCACTTCCTTAACACTTCCATCCCTGCTCCCCTCCCTAAACCTTCAACTCCTTGCTGGTCTCCTTTGAAACCATTAAAACTCATCTGCCTACAATAATCACTACCTCAATGCCTTAATTCCACACGAAAGGAGATCCCTCTTGGGCTTGTTTTATTATTGCAGAAGAAACAAGGCCGTAGGCTCCAAGAGCCTCTATCTTAAGACAAAGCAAGTAGGAAGAGGTCCCACTCTCCTCTAGTTCCCATCTCTTTCATCAACGCAGCGGCACACAGCGCGTTACGCCGTATCAGTGCAGCGGGGCGTGCGGTAACACGAGGAGACAGGCAGATCCAGGAAGAGCCAAAGGTTTCCCCATGGAAGCCATTTCACAGCAGGGATGCTCGACAGCAAATACAGGGTGTAAAACATGGACAAGGATCATCTGACATCTTCCAGAGCATTTCCAATTTCAGGTCACAAACCAAGAGAAGTCGACAGAGGTCAACGCTCAGCAGATGTTATAAAACTGCAGTCAAATGAATGAAGGGGTTAAAACCAGCTCTGGTACTGCATGGAAAGCCTTTCTGTAGAAAAGCAATTCCTTTATTAAACACAAATCCCCACACATACAAAACCATAAATACGTAGCATTCTCTCCCTCTAGTGGCTGGAGGCTTGGAAATAGAGAGAATGGAAAACGACCCTGCAGTTCCTGGAAATAAATGGAGTTGTCGCACTCTGTTCGTCCCTCAAAGCCCGTTGGAGCAAGTGATCACCACAGCAGGTACGAAGCCAAGGAAAGGAACTAAATCCTCTGCAACAGTCATGCCCCATAAGCACTATGTAAAATAGGATGCAATAAGCTGGTCCAGGAGGCCANACTATGAGGGTGGGGAGGCCCTGGCCCAGGCTGCCCAGAGCAGTGGTGGCTGCCCCATCCCTGGAGGGGTTCAAGGCCAGGTTGGATGGGGCTTGGAGCCCCTGATGCATTGGGAGGTGTCCCTGCCCATCACAGTGGGGTTGGAATTAAATGATCTTTAAGGTCCCTTCCAACCCAAACTATTCTATGACTCTATCTTAGTTTCAGTCAATGATTGTGAAAAACATAAAGTATCAACCTCAGTACCACACTTTGGGTGGATGCTCCATTTATAGGAGTGCTGGGACTTGTGGTCACTTGTGGCTTTCTGCACTCAATCCACCCTTTAAGGATAACCAGCATGGTGTATGATATTCATTTAAAATAAACACAGCATCATTTTGAAGGACAGCATTCTCTAGAAGGAAGACAATCAGAATCCCACTTCAAGACAGTCCCTTTCCAGTAACTGCAATACAGCTCTACCAGTTCATTTATTTTAGCTAAAAAATAAGTCACAGTCAGTAACCAGCATCCTTACATCAGCATAAAATCCATGTGCGTGGGTATGAACGCTGGGTGGATAGTCTCAACAACAGCAAAGAAGCTCATATAAAAGGCAAGGGGAAAAGGAAGGACGCGGTGAGGGATGCTACCCAAGAGTGTTGGGGGGTTCGATTCAAAGATAACACTCTCAAGTATTCTCTGCAGTTCTTCTAGGCTTGCATGCCAAGCAGAAGCAAAACTAAGTCCTTGTCAGCAGCTTTGGGAAAAGAGGGTGAATTTGAAGTGGGAAGGTCTCCAGTTTTGCGCATATTTACAGAGCCAGGTTAAAAAGATCCAGATGGAAAACCTGTTCTGAACTGGCCTGGAAAAGGCTAGTGGAGCATCCCACACCCCTCGATCTGTTCCCCCAGCCACTTCTCTCCTGTTTTCCATAAGGAGGTGCACTGGGACAAGCCCAGCAGGGGCTTTTGCAAGATCATGCTTATTGTGTGTCCATGATCATTTCAGCATTGATTCTTGAAGAAGTGGATGCAAACCAAAATGCATTCGCCCAAGCAGATGCCAGCAAGAAGCAATGAGACGTTAAAACCCACATTTATGCCAAAAATCCCATTAAACAATATTTAATCCGAATTCCATTAAGCTGCCCCAGCATTTTCCTGCGTCTCCTTCATGATTCATGAAGTCGGGTCCATCCTTTGCCTTCCAAAACTGTCCGTTTGGTACTTTGACTGGCAAGCTAAACTCATAATTAGGTCCCAAATGTGCCACAACACGACTGCTGAGTACAAGGGATTATACAGAGGTAAAGCCTTTAAGAGCACATACGATGTGAATTCAGAACACCATCTATCGCCTTCTGGAGTGCTAAATATACACATATTTTACTACATACTTGTCTACTTAGCTATCTCAGGAGCAGTCTGTATCCGTCCCTAAAGAAGGCAGCTTGCTATTTATATATAATGTGCTTAGCAATTTTTGTCACTGAAGTTGCATGGATCTATTCTACGTGGGGCTCTTCATCCTCATAAACTTCAACGCAGGAAAAATCTATGCTACAAACTAATCTTTGCAGGTTCTTAGAAAGGCGTCCTGTCAGGCGGGATGAGTGTCCTAACACCTCTGAGAGTGTAATTCTTGCAAGCTGACAACTTTAACGACGTTTAGAATATGGCATGAGGAATCAGTCATGCAGATGGAAAATCTTCCTGAATTGCATCGACAGGAATGGTAGATCTTTGACTTTGACCCTTGGTTTTCACAAAATAAAGATGCGCATAAAGTTCCTCAAGAAAGGAATGTGCAACTGTGTCTTGGGCTGCTTCCCAAACAGTGGGNGAGAGAGTTGGGGTTGCTCAATCTCAAAAAGAGAAGGCTGTGGGGACATCTTAGAGCAGCTTCCATTGCTGAAAGGGGCTCCAGGAAAGCTGGGGAGGGGCTCTGGATCAGAGTGTGCAAGAAGAGGACAAGTGGGAACAGTTTTGAGCTGAAGGAATGGAGATTGAGATGAGATCTTAGTAAGAAATGTTTTGCTGTGAGGTTGGAGAGATCCTGGCCCAGGTTGCCCAGAGCAGTGGTGGCTGCCCCATCCCTGGGGGGGTTCAAGGCCAGGTTGGATGGGGCTTGGAGCCCCTGATCCAGTGGGAGGTGTCCCTGCCCATGGCAGGGGCGGCACTGGATGGGCTTTGAAGTCCTTGTCAACCCAAACTCTATGACTCCATGACTATCACACATGAACTCCCAGTGACTCAAGGGGCTCAAAACTCCAACCAACCTGGCCTGGAACATCTCCAGGGATGGGGCAGCCACAACCTCTCTAGAAGACTTTGTTCTACACTAGAAACAAAGTAGTCATCTTCTACAAGGAGAATTTTGTTTATTTCAGGGAGGCAAGAGTGAGTTAACTTTTCCATCTCAAAATAAAGCAGATCGTTCTCCAACCACGTGCCAATCATGCCAGAAATTCTAATTGATGCTCAGGTGTATTTGCTTACATTTCCTCCAAAACATTTCCCAAGTTTTTTTGAGTTTGCTAAACTTTAATGGAAACCAAAGACAAATTGGATTTTGGCAAAGACTCCTGGAACTGCTGTTCATTAGAACATTTCTGTTAAACTGTTTGGTTTGGTTCCTAAAGTTCCAGCTGGAAACCAAGAAGACCATTTTGCCAAGTACTTGAGGACCGGGACTGCTGTGTTTTCAGGAGGGACCCAGCAATGAGTGTTATTCATCAGGAGCCTTCTCTTTTCTCCGAAGTCCCCAGCAGCTATCTAGGCTTTCCCCTCTGACTTTGAGGTTTTAAAAGAAAAGCAACGGGAAACCTCTTTCAAAAATCAATTAACTCCACAGAAAAAGCACCACCAAAAAAATGGAATAAGCACTTCTTGCCCTGTATGCATCACACTCTGAACAGAAAGCCTGGATTTGACATATTTAGGCACCACGGTATATCTGCTCAATCTTTCAGGCCTGCCAGTTGTTGTTCCATTCATAGCTCCCACTCTTTCCCTTCTTACATGATGCTCAGGCTCTATTTTCTGACCATACATAAACCTCCCAGACTCATTTTGGTTTCAAAAACTGCATGAAGAGAGAAAAATCACAGAAATCACAGAATGGCTCATTACGATCACTCCCTCAAATCCTTTTTTTTTTTTTTCCCCCCCACCCTGCTCTTTCCCTTGTATTTCTGTTATTTTTAACATTAAAGAACAGCTCTGGTCCTCATCCCACACGGGACCAACTCCTGCGATACCCCAGGGTTTCTCTGCTCAAACTGACTTTAAGCCTACGTAGAACAGCCCAAGCAATAGGGCTGAGCTCTGGTGGCTCTTAAGCATTCGCAGTTTTGTAATATACATAATTCTGAAGCCTGTAAGACCTCAAATCATTTTACAGTCATTTGCAAGAATTATATACGATATTCCCTTTCACTGAAATGGAGCTGGTAGTGCAAGCAGCCGTTACTTGACAGACCACAGAAAGACCGTACAGTAGATTAAGCCCCAGTGAATAATCAAATGCATGTTGTGCCATTGTCATTAGAGAATCACAGAATAATAGAATGGTTTGGGTTAGAAGCTGCTCTAAGATCTCCCTGAAGCCTTCTCTTCTCCAAGTTGAATAACAACAGAGCACAACACCAGAATAAGCACTTCTGCCACAATCCTCAGAGTCAAAAACCCACAAGTCATTGCAGATTTAACTTGAAGAAAGGCAGTGGGAGCGCTCCTGAGATGAAAACAGCACCTTATCTAATCAAAGAATGGTTTGGGTTGGAAGAGACCTCAATGCCCATCCAGTTCCACCCCCTGCCATGGGCAGGGACACCTCCCACTGGATCAGGGGCTCCAAGCCCCATTCAACCTGGTCTTGAACACCTCCAGGGATGGGGCAGCCACCACTGCTCTGAACAACCAAGGAGCATCGAGTCCAGCTCCTGTCCCTGCACAGGACAACTCCAACACTCACACCTTGAGTCTGAGGGCTCTGTCTCCTTCTGCAAGCTTTCCCTGTAAGTGTACAGGTTTCAGTAATAGCTTCAAATATCTACAGAGTTCATTGACAAGGAGTTATCCATGGTGATCACAGGAGGGGTGTGTTTCTGGCTGCTGGGGGACGCCAAGGGACACAACAGCAGCTCCATGAGAAATGCTAACCATCTACAACTAGAGCTGTTCATGAGCACTTTCATAAGAGCAACAATTTATCCTTGATGAAATTACTTTTTTACTTTGTCCGCTTGCTTTATTTGTTCCCTCAATGAGATCAGTGCTTTCTGGAGTTTAGGAAGACTATTGAACCCTGAAAAATCAGTGTTGGTGAAGCTTGCTGGAAAGCTACCTCTGGTATCTTCACACAGTACACTACAATGATTATGTCGCGCACACAGTCTTCCAGCACATTTAATTGCTTCTCCCTGAAAGCTATTCTCCCACTGAGTGTGCTAATTGTTTCTCCTTTTGAAAGTTACAGATGCTGGTTTAATAACCCCGAGACTCCAAAAGAGGTAGCAGGTAAGTATTAGCAACAAAATCCTCACTGCATCGTTCATTTAACGTGACTTAGAGACCAGCCCTAAAAAGAGGAAAGCACTGGCCCCTTCCTCATCCTACCCTGCCATAATAAGGTCAATCCTGCCCCATGACAGGACCTCACGCAGCACCTCCTGAGAGCAAATCAGCTCCTTACTGATACAAGGACAGTGGGTGCTCCTGGACATGGAGATGGACAAGTCTGTGCCCACATAGAACTTCCAGTTGCCCTCTGTGCACTGATATTGGTACCTGGACAACTGCGCAGGAGGCACTAACACCCTTCATCACAGCAGAGTTGCCAAAGAGGCAGTGTGGTGACCAGTGCATCTCATTCCTCATCTGCCCAAGCTGCAGCGATCGTGTGACACTTAGTTGGAACCCTGACTGGTTCCTCCTCTATGACCCTTGCTCTCTTTCCAAAGCCGTTCAGCAAAAGTTGAACATTTAGTGTCAACCTTCACTGTTAAAGAAGCGTTTTCAGGCTGAAAACATGTCCCATAATATCACTTCCAGACTCTTAGCCAAGCATTGGGAATCTCAAATCATCCCTGGGCTCTCATTGCTTCTCCCACTCCTATCTTCTCAAGCTGCTCTTTCAGAGATGAGAGATGCTTTTCCCTTTAACAAGGCACATTCCAACAAATCAACACATACTTTTCCTTCAGCAAGGCTCTTGCTCTTATTCCCAGACGTGCATTCATGTACATCTCCCTCCTGCTTTAGAAATCCCATTTGAAACTGCACACCAGAACATTTTTAAGATTCATGAACTGATATGGTAGGAGGGAGAGAAGAAAAAAGAAAGCTGCCTGAGTGTCTTTGAGCTGATGAAACAGCAGGACAAATGCCTCACATGAAAACACTTCTTCAGTTCAAACAATAACTGAAAAATATTGAATAGGCCCTCCAGGTCTGGTTGGAAATAAGAAATGCCCTGGGAAGGCGTGCAAAACATTGCCCCCAACAATTCTCCAAAGCATCCTCCCTGCAAAGCTTGGACCACATGAAGCCAGGGTGACCGTGGCAGTGGGGTTGGAACTGGATGATCTTTAATATCTCTTCTGACCCAAACCATTCTATGGTTCTATGAATCTGAATGCAGTTTCTATACTACATAGAATCATAGAATCATGACGTTGGAAGAAACCCACCAGGTTATCAAGTCCAACC